>CAUYTI010011943.1:0-47488 GCA_963575145.1 Galago senegalensis
CCTGTGGTCCCAGCTACCTGGGAGGCAGAGGCAAGAGACTCGCTTGAGCCCAGGAGTTGGAGGTTGCTGTGAGCTGTAATGCCATGGCACTCTACCCAGGGGGACAGCTTGAGGCTCTGTCTCAAAAAAAAAAAAAAAAAATACATGTTGTAATAATGGTTGATTACCAAGTTTATTTGTATACTGAGTTTAAAGTTATATTTTCTTAACTTTCTAAACATATTCTTGACTTTTTAATATATTTTCAGAAAATAAAACTCGAACTACATCAGTTAAAACAACAAGTAACGGTAAGGTTCTGTTTGCTGACTTATTTGTAATTATATAAACTTAATAAATACGTCAGATATTTATTATGTTTTAAAAAATTATGTGTGAAATGTTTGTATAATAGGCCTCAAAAGTACACATTGGAAGATTTAGCTAAGACGTTAATGAATGAATTATTAATGTCTGTAACTAAATTCATTAAGAAAATTGTGTATTAAGAGCAAGTAATTTGGCTCGGTGCCTATAGCTCAACTGGCTAGGGCACCAGCCACGTACACCTAAGGTGGCGGGTTCGAATTCCCAGCCCGGACCCACCAAACAACAATGACAGCTGCAACCAAAAAAATAGCCGGGCGTTGTGGCGGGCGCCTGTGGTCCCAGCTACTTGGGAGGTGGAGGCAGGAGACTCACTTGCGCCCTGGAGTTGGAGGTTGCTATGAGCTGTAATGCCATGGCACTCTACCCAGGGGGACAGCTTGAGGTGCTGTCTCAAAAAAAAAAAAAAAAAGAGCAAGTAATTTTTAAATCAAAATTTTTCTAAAGTAGTCACGTTAAAGGATCCCTTGGATTCTCTTAAAAGAATTACAGGACTCATGCCTGTAATCCTAGCATTCTAGGAGGCTGAGGCATGAGGATCCCTTGAGCTTACAAGTCTGAGACCAGCCTGAGCAAGAGTGAAACTCCATCTTTTTTTTTTAACTTTTTAAATAAAGACCATCTTTAGAGAATTAATATGATCTTTAAATGCTTATTATGCCAGCTGTTTTTTTTTTAGTAGACAGTACAATGATATTAAAGATTTTGATGAGTATCAGAGAAAAGGCTTTATTTAAACTAGAATCGGATATTCTTTGAGTCCTTCTTTGTTTTTCAAAGTTGTCTAAGGAGAAACTTTATTCATAAATTCCACAGGGACTCTTGAGGTTAAAGGCTACAAAAACTCACCCTAGACTAGCTTACACATAAAAAGGGATTATTTGTATCTGTAAGTGAGAAGTCCTAAGGCAGGGCTGACTCTAGATGTGGCTTTGACCTTGTCTGTCTCTGCTGTTGATAGGCCCGTCTCTGGAAGCCGTGGGCTCTGCCCTCTCGGGACTGGCTCCCCTGTGATAGAGGTGGGGGAGTAGCCTGAGAGGGTTTGCATTTCTTACTTTGGATTTCTCTTTCTTTGTTTGTGTTTTGCCTTCCTACTAGGATGAAGTGATCAAAGTCCGAACAGATACCAAGTTAGACTTCAATCTAGAAAAGAGCAGAGTAAAAGAATTGGTATGTTCCTTTATTAAAAATAGATTATGTATTAATTTTTTTTCAGGATGGAATGCTCCTTTAAGTCCAAGTTTATATACAAGTCACAGGTATTGTTAAATATTTACCAGTTATCAGTGTTAGACAGTTTTTTTCTTTGATGATTATATTTTGCATTAGAGCTTAAATTCGATACTTTCAAAAGTGACATTAAAATCTTAGTCAAATTGAGTTTGAATTTTTTGTTTCCAGAATACTAGATTATATGTTACATAGACATTAATAAAGAAATTAAACTTAGTCTTGATCTATTTAATACTGACTTAAATCTTCACAGGCCCTAATCTTGCAAAAGTTAAGTTGATTATCTCGGACTTGATGAATATGAAATTATTAAGTAATATGAAATTCTACAATGAAATTCAAGATTAAAACATATTTCTATATTGTCTTCTAAATACAATGAGAAGTAAATGTTTTAATAAAGATATGTGTTGGGTTGCCTCTAATTTTAACTCTGGATATTCATCTGTCTTCTTGCTCAGGCTTTATTCTGATTTGGTAACATTAGCTAGATACATTTTTATTCTTAATGAGAAATTAGGCAGATAGAGCATTTTCTCTAATGCAAAACTGAATACATATATGGAAGATAAGTAACTGTTCGTTGTTTTCACATTTTTCACAATTTTTTTTTAATTAAAATGTGCTATAATGATAAATGAAGCTAATACTGTAATTCAAACAAGTAACTTAATTGTGTTTTGGAACTGCCTCTGGATTTTAGGAACTAAATTGAGCTTTGTTATACACAGATAATAATTATGACCATATTACTTCCTCGTTGTAGTTTTAAAACAATTTTCAACAATGAAGATTAAATCACCTCGTATTACTAAAATATTTACTGACCACAAGCATATTACTTTTGGTTACCTTTTTCTTTGTAGGGGGTATGCTTAGGAAAAACCTCTGAATTCACCTGATTTAGGAAGATGACTATCCCTGTATCTAACCAAGCTGGGAAGAAGTGCATGTAGGAAATTGGGGAATTATAGGACATGAACATAGATTAAAGCCAGTGAATTTATGTGATTTACTAACCTAGCTGAGGAGTTGTTCCGGGTAAGCCTAAATTTAGACTACTCTGGAGCCCAGAGTGACAGTATATTACACCACTAGTGTGTGTAGCACACATTGATGAGTTATTTGGTAAAGTTACAATTAAATTAAAAATTAAATTATCTGGTGATACTTACAGCCAGTTTCAAAAGCATTATGATGTATAAACTTTTTTGGAGTGTGGGTAGATAGAACTACATAGATGTTATCTTACAAATCACAACAATGTCAAGATTCCGGCATTTTTCTCTTGTGGGTGAATCAATCAATGTTGAGTTCATAGAGACTAGTGGAAAGGTGCAGAAAATCCAGGTTAACGCCGCCCTCTAATGGTGATCTGATGCATAGCACTCTCCTAGTCTGAAACCATGACATTTAAAGAGCATCGTTCTTTGGTTTTATGACTAGTCCTTAGTTAGGGGCTTTGGGAGTTTTCTTTGTTTTTTGTTTTTTTACTTCTAAACAATGCTGTTTTGTACTTTATCCCCATGTTAGTACCAGGAGAACATTTCATAGCTGGAAAGTGTCTAGATACTTTAAGTTTGCCACCATTACAGTGTTAGCACAGATCTTAAAATTCTTCATCTAAATTTCAGATTGTCATTTGCTCAATTAAATCATAATGCCTAGCTTGGCACAGTGGCTCACACCTGTAATCCCAACACTTTGAGAGAGAGAGAGGTGAGAGGATCACTTGGGGCCAGGAGTTGATGACCAACCTGGGCAACACAACAAGACCCCATCTCCACAAAAAATAAAAAATTAGTTGGGCATAGTAATGTGTGCCTGTAGTCCTAACTACTGGGGAGGCTGAGGTGAAAGTATTGTTCAAGCCCAGGAGTCCAAGGTTACAGTGAGCTATAATCATGCCAGGGGCCTGGGCTATAGAGTGAGACCCTGTCTCTGTCATACACACACATGTACACTAATGGCCACTGCTAAAGAGATACGTCTGCACTGAATCTTTTCATTGACATTAATAGCCAAAGGCAAGATATTTTAATTCTGGGTAGAATTGGTTAGTCCTTCAGTAACACTGAATTGTGACTATGCCCAAGTAGTTTTTCTTAGTATGCTACATTTGTATATTTCGTTGTGTTTTATAATCACAACACAGTGTCTTGTCATTGAATAATATCCCTTGCAGCTATTTTTTCCGGACTTTATGTCTTTCTTATCTTTTGTCGTACCTTCAAGTAGTAACCTGTTTTGCTGATAGTTATAACAGGAGAGCTCATTGAGTTGGTTCTCTACCATTTTCAACCCTTTCAAAGCTAAAAGACATCTGACACAGTATTCTTCTAAATTGGCCTTGGGGGATGCCATTATAATAGTGGGAGAGCCCTGGAGATAGCACAGCAGAGAGGTAACAGATGACAGAAGGCAAACCAGACAGTGGAGGAATGAGTGAGTAGAAATAAGAAACCTCAAGTCACAGGTAAAGGAAGGAGATGGGGAGGCGGCGCCATCCCAGAGAGGATTTTCTGGTGGTATGTATTCTAGGGTGTGCTAAGCCCAGAATATTTAAGGTACCAGAGAAAGGGAAGAGAGAGCAGTAGATGAGGATCTGACCATGTTACATGTTTGTTTCAGTATTCACTGAATGAAAGGAAGCTGCTGGAATTAAGAACAGAAATAGTGGCATTGGTAAGAAATGGGACTGACTTTTCTTTGTCATTTTACTCGTTTTTGCTTCATCCCATGTATGGGATCCCATACACATCCCATTTACTCGTAATGATGCATTAAAAGGTATAGGTGCGGGTGGCGCCTGTGGCTCAGTGAGTAGGGCGCCAGCCCCAGCCAAACTGCAACCCAAAAATAGCTGAGCATTGTGGTGGCCACCTGTAGTCCCAGCTACTCGGGAGGCTGGGGCAAGAGAATCGCCTAAGCCCAGGAGTTAGAGGTTGCTGTGAGCTATGACACCATGGCACTCTACCAAGGGTGATAAAGTGAGGCTCTGTCTCAAAAAAAAAAAAAAGGTATATATGCAAGATTAGCGTCATGGGATTTTTCTTAATTGTACTAAAATATATACAGCATAAAAATTATGTTAACCATGTAGTTCAGTGTGTTCAGATTTTGGGGCAACCACCACCACTATCCATCACAGGATTCTTTCTGTATTTCTTTTCTCTCTCCTTTTTTTACTCTGTATTTCTTAAACACTAACTCCCCATTGCCTCCTCCCCAACTCCCTGGCAGCCACTATTATTTCTATCCATGTGAATTTGACTACTGTAGATACCTCATATAAATAGAATCATACAGGGTTTGTCTTTTTGTGGCTGGCTTATTTCATATAACGTCTTCAAGGCTTATCCATGTCATTGCAAATGACAAGATGTCCTTCCTTTTTAAGGCTGGCCAGTATTGTGTTGTACATATACCCCATAGTTTGTCTATTCATCTGTCGGTGGACACTTGGGTTGCTTCCACTTTTTGGCACTTGTGACTAATGATGCTGTGAACACAGGCGTGCAAGCATCTCTGAGGGTCCCTGCTTTCAGTGTTTGGTATACCAAAAAGTGGCCTGTCATAGGGGTTTTTTACACTTAAAAATATACTTGATTATCTTTATTATTATTATAACGAAAGATAATGAAAGATTTAAACTTAATGAAAGTTAGTTTTTCCTAATGAACAAAACTTAAATTTCAGTAATTGAAGAATATTAAGGAATAGAGATGTCTTATTATATTTTTAATTTATGGCATGTATTACTTTTTTCCCATACTATGTTACCTGGGACTTTTGAAACTCACAAGAAGTCTCCATAAGAGAATTCTGGAATATTGAGAAATATTTTTCTCCTCATCCAGGCTTTTATTTCCTTATCAGGGAACTGCTGAGCTGTTTAAGGAGTTTCAGTGAAACATTCCCAGTGTTTTTAGGCATTGATATAATTATGCAATCCCTTTGTAACATCATCCAAGCTCATTGCCTTTTAGGGATTAATTACATACCTACTTTAACTATATTATATTTGGGGAAGGACACAAACTGGCCCTTAATAGCCAAGCCTCACATTAATGAAGTAGTTGATGTTTGTGTGAAGGAAGAAAGCGTTTAAAAATGTGACTAGCGGTAGCATCAAGACAAGCACTGCTGCTTGTAGATTACCTAAGGCTCTGTTCATTTCTTGGAAGCATTTTTGAGTTCACTGATGCTTTTCAGTAAGGAGTATTTAGAATGAGACATGGTTATTGAGAGCAGACTGGCTTTATAGCACTATATTTTATAGAGCACCATATAGCTTGGAAAAGCTTTTTCATGTAGATCATCACATTAGATTCTCGAAACAGCCCATGTGAAGGCACAGCCAATGGTATTTTTGTTTCCTTTTTTTCAAACAGAAAGAAAGTGAGGCCTAGAGAGGTCACAGGTAGCACAAGGGCCTCCTTAGTCTTACCCTGGTTTCCCTGTTTCTGCATCCTGTCGGGAGGCACCTGAGGGTGGAGAGCAGAGGGCACAATACCCACAACCGTCTAATGCTGTGACTCTGTTTGAAAGCATGCCCAGCAAGATCGGGCCCTCACCCAGACAGACAGGAAGATAGAGACTGAGGTTGCTGGCCTCAAAACCATGCTCGAGTCGCACAAGCTTGATAATATTAAATATTTAGCAGGTAAGCTATTTTATATAAGTATTTAAAACAACCTGAAAAGAAAATAAATCAAGTTTATAAAATAAGCCAGTGACGCATAATTGCATTTCATTGGTTCTGATGCTTTTTTTAATACTTTAACATCTCTGAAATTAAGGATGTAACTACAAAAAATGGTAGAATCTTAAATTTGATAAGATATTATAATTATTTGGGTGAAATTCAAGATGGAATATTTTGTGAATAAAATGGAAGGTGTTTGAGTTCTGATCTTTCTGCTTCAATTGGTGACGCTTCAAAAAATAAACAAGAAATGGGGGGAGGGGTCAGGAAAACAATTGGTGACACATCTTTTAAGGAGTTATTTAGCTTTTGGAATTTTTGAATCAAAAGAGGGAATGAAGCCAGCACGGTGGCTCATACCTGTAATCCTAGCGCTGTGGGAGGCCAAGGCAGGTGGATTGCCTGAGTTCACTGTTTAGAGACCAACCCGAGCAAGTGTGAGATCTCATCTCTAAAAAAGGCGTTGTGGCGGGCACCTGTAGTCCCAGCTACTAGGGAGGCTGGGACAAGAGAATTACTTGAACCCAAGAGTTTGAGGTTGCTGTGAGCTGTGATGCCTTGGCACTCCACCAAGGGCAACAAAGTCAGATTCTGTCTCAAAAAAAAAAAAAAAGGAGGAAGGAATATTTATGTACTTTCTCCCCTCAACTTAGCCACTATTTCAAATATTTTAAAGTTACAGTAGTATTTAACAATGAAATTTTGCTGTTTACATTGAAGTGTGTGACCACAGAATTTTTGTGATTCTAAACTTTTATAGGAAAGTTTTCTTGAGTATTAGATACATTTGTACTTTGAAGATGATGATTTCAAGGTGTATGTGTCTTGTGGAATATGGCATGTCAGTGAGCAATACAAGTTTTTAGGTTTTCTGTATTTTCTTGGTGGCTTAGGCGAATGAGTATATGTGTTCATAATGAAAAGATGTTCCCTCAAGTAACTGTTATTAGAACTAATAGTACTCTCAATTATTTTTTTTCTTACAGGATCTGTATTTACGTGCCTAACAGTAGCTCTGGGATTTTATCGCCTGTGGGTATAATAAAGTATCTATTTAAAGAGATTTCTATTGTTTTGCCTTAAAAATACCAGATTGGTGTTCCATTTTTCTTGTTTCAAATTTTATCCGTATTTTGACAATTCATATTTTTATGCAAATTATGGACAAGCACTCCCTGAAGAAGTCAGGAATACACCCGTCATTCCTTTCACCAGTTCTGTTTCTCTGTGGACTTTGTAACTGAGTGCTGGTGGACAGCACATCGGAGCCTTCATCCACTTAACTGGATAGTGAAGTAACCTGTGGCACCTGTCAGCAGGAAGCATTTGTAACTCTGTACTATTTCAAATCTTTGTCCCGCAGAGGATTCGTGGTTTCCATGCAACGGGCACAGTGGCTTTAGTAATTGCTGAAGAATCATTGAAACTAAACCCACCGCACCAAGTTGTCTTCATTCAGTGTGATGCCACTTAGACACAGTCCCTGCCTCAGACTGGTTTTCCCACTGTAGCTGTTGTTACATTAGTCAGACAGATGTACTTCTACACCCGAGGGAGGTCTTTTTCTTTTGAATTCCCATGTATTTCTAAGTTACTGTTAAAGTTATTTTTTCATGTGCCTTCCAGCTAGAAAATTCTGCTGCCTGCTGAAGCCCTGCAACTGTAATGGGGACCCATTGCTAGGTTGCTCCTTCTCCCGCTCTCTTTTCCATCTTCTTTTCCCTCATGACTTGAGAACTATAGTAATACCCTACTTGTACAGTAGCTGCCTAGAAAACTTGCTGATTATCAGCATGGAACCCTACATCAGTTTGTGGGACAGACTGTTTCCTTTTGGTCTTCATCTGCTTTTTATACAGGGAAGGCACTCAGCTTTCCTTCTGTGGGATATCTAGATGGGGTGTACACTTTATTCATAAATGTGACTAATGTCATTGATGAATATACCTTTTTCTATGACCAGCTCAAATTGTAGGCTTTCAGAATTACAGAGCTGTCATGCCAGGCAACATCCTAATCTAGAATGATCTGTTTTGTTGTTGAAGACATTCTCATACCTACCTTACATCCTGAAGGCTGTCTGGAAAGCATCCAGCCATGTAATATGGAAAATAGTGTTAACAATGGCTGGATACTTTCCAGACAGCACTCGTATATTGAAAACAAATGCATCTTAGTTACAACTGCAGTTGTTTTGGAGAAGCACATTCTCGTTTAAATGACTGGCGTGCTGGGCATGCTGCTTCATGTCTGTAATCCCAGTACTTTGAAGGTCTGCTGGAGGCCAGAAGTTCAAGACCAGCCAAGGCAATATAGCAAGACCCTGTCTCTAAACAAAAAAAATAGCTGAGTATGGTGACGTACACCTATAGTCCTAGCTACTGAGGAGGCTGAGGCAGGAATATGACTTGAGACCAGGGGTTTGAGGTTGCAGTGAGCTATGATCAGGCCACTGCGTGCCAGCCGGGGTAACAGAGTAAGACTCTGTAAGTAAATAAATAGATAAATAGCTGGCATGTGGGCAGGCAAAAGTAGCATTTTGGAAACCGGGACTTGGATAGAATGTTTTCTGCCTTTTCAGCATACACTTGCACACAATGTGCAAAGGCTGGTGGCAAAGCCACATGAAAATATCTTGATCAGGTTGGCAGAATAAATTACCCATTGTCATTGTTATGACCACCTTGGTAATAATAAAGTCATTTTTTGTCCTTTGGATGTCATTTCTAACTTTTGGGAAGTGTAAGTCATTGCCTTTTTATAAAACTTTTGCATTAGTCATAACAGTTTCAAGGTGAAATATAATTTAATCTTTCAAGTAGATCAAAAGTTGCCTTAACTGGCTGGTGCCCGTAGCATAGTGGTTATGGCTCCAGCCGCATACACTGGGGCTGGCAGGTTCAAATCCGACCTCGGCCAGCTAACCAATTACAAGGGCAAGAAGAAAATAGCCAGGCGATGTGGTGGGCACATGTAGTCCCAGCTACTTGGGAGGCTGAAACAAGAGAATCGCTTAAGCCCAAGAGTTTGAGGTTGCTGTGAGTTATTAAGCTACAGCACTCTACTGAGAGTGACACAGTGAGACACTGTCTCAAAAAAAAAAAAATTGCCTTAATGTCTTGATATTTTCTCCCCCTTTAAGAGAAGAGTCCCCAGAGTGTGCATTTAGCAATGACCTTCAACATGGAAGGTCTAGGTGAAAAGCATCCCATTAAAGCCACATTTGAAACTTTTGATGTAACTTTGGTTAGTCAAAGCTTAGAGAAAGGGCAAGGATACCAGGTACCCTTATCAAGTCATACCTACAAAATAAAAACTCCCCAAGAGAAAAAACATCTGCATGAGATTCCGTTTTAGAGTAAATGCTAACCTTGTATGGGTTAAAAACAGTGTGAATTGCCCTTGTATTCTGATAAAAAGCTTTTTAAGTAACATACATTGGGGTAACCTTGCATCTGCTACAGTATTCCTACATGTCATTCCTCCTGATGATGGTGGGTATATCATTTGTCTCTTAATTTGGGCCTTTGATTTTGCTGTGGAGTTCTTTGCAGAACAGCTTTTTTTTGCCGGGGGGGGGGGACAGGGGGGAGGGCTTGAGAACAATGAAGTTTTGATGGTGTGAGCATGCCATGACTAGACACCATATTAAAACTTCTGAGCTACCCTGGCTTATAAGGATTCAGATCACCTCAGGACATCAGCATTAGCTCTAGGAAGGGGAAAGATGCCTGACAAAACTACATGTAGTTTGTGGGGAAATTAGCCCAGTCTGCCTACCCTTCTAGGTGTAGGTGGAGGGAACATTGTCTAGTGCTGAAGCAGAACTTCCAGTGGACAGGACTGTTTCCTGCTTGTGCACAGATCATTCTTGGAGGGCTTCTCTGCCTTCCCACTTTCATCTCTCCCCTTCCCTGCGGTTTATGTTTGTTTTTGAGACTCTGTTCTCCAGTTTAGAGTGCAGTGGCATCATAGCTCACAACCTCAAACTCTTTGGGCTCAAGAGGGGTCCTCTGGCCTCAGCCTCAGTAGCTGGGACTACAGGCACCTGCCACAACACCCAGCTAGTTTTTCTATTTTTATTTATTTTTTTATTATTATTATTATTTTTTTTAGTTTCTCTATTTTTAGTAGAGAACGGATCTCATGCTTGCTCAGGCTAGTCTCAAACTCCTGAGCTCAAGCAGTCCACCCATCTCAGCCTCCCAAAGTGCTAGGATTACAGGCGTGAGCTCTTTTTAAAGAGCCTAAGCTTCAGTTCCACTCCCTGCTCCATTACTAAGCAAAACCTGTTTGTATGTACAGTTCTTTACTGGAAACATGCGTTTTGATTTCCATATTGGTGTGTGTCATACAGATTATCAGTGTGTATCTATCTGTACTGATTGTATTCTCTCCGCTGGTTTTCTAGCTTATTATCTAGCACAACTGAATGTACTGAATGTACTCATTTTTTCCCTTGAGGATGCCAAGCATCTCAGTGGAAAGGCTTGACTCAAACCAGAAGTCTTTCTGGAATTTGTATCTGAACACTTGAAAAACAAAACTCCCAAGCCACCGTACACACATCTGTATGTGCCTGGATTGTCTTTGTCTCAGCTTCCATGCCGTGTCTCCCAGTTAGCAGTATTTAGTGACATAATCTTCACTCTTGCTTTCTGGTCTCCTTCCCAGCCTCGGCCTGTTCATTAACCATGTCACGCTTGGCAAGCATTTCTCTCCCTACCCTGGTATGTATGCTGTGTTCAAAGAATTTTTCCACCATTCTGAGCTGCTATATGGACAGAACTATGGAACTCATGTCTAGAGAACCTTATCAAACTTGTTGTGGCTCTTCTGGCACTAAAGCAAAAACATGTTTAACCTGAAATTATTTATTTATCTAAAATGTTTGGAATCTTATTTAGAAAATACTTGTCTTTCTGTAGATTTACATTTATGTTCCTTTGATTATAACCCAAATCATTTCTTAACTCTTTTATTACCTAAGCAAAATTCAATTGCATTTTATTATCTAATAGAGTATGTTTTTATCTAAAAAAATATTTAATTCTATGTGACTAATACACTTTTCTGATCATTCAAACTGAATATGAAAAACTAAAATAACTGCTGCCTAGAACAACTTTTTCAACTGTTAATTTTACCCAGTTGTAAAATGATAACACTGGTAAATTATATAAGTAAATCTAACACCTGAAAATGTGTATCAACATAGAAAATAAATTTGTGATCATTTGATTTAAAAATAAATTCTCATTCAAAAGAGTTCCTTTAGCCTGCTCGTGTAAAATAACTACACGTTCGAGGAGAAATCATGAGGTTTATACACAAGTGTTTAGAAACACACACATTTTTAGAAATAGTTACAAAGATGCAGGTTGCAAGTGATGGAAATCCAAATCAGACTAACTTAGCAAAAGAAATTTTCCTTTATAGCTTAACCAGAGTTCCAAAGGGCAAAGCTCAGATTCCATGGTCAGGACTCACCACTCTGCACCTCTCCCCTCCACTTTTTCTGATCCTCCCACACCTACTTCCACAAGCACAGAGCCTGTCTGTGCAGGAAACACCCGCACAGCCCCTGCGGCTCAGTGATTAGAGAGCTCCATGCTGGCAAAGCTGGGGAAGGAAGTATCTAGAATTCTAAAGCAGTGACTTTCAACCCATGTGTCATGAGGTCTTAGGTGTGCCACAAAAATTTTTAAAAATCGTTAAGCTATTTTTGAAGTTCAAACACGGTATTTATGTTTTGAGTCTTTTTTTTTTTTAATCAGCGTAATTAAAGTGTGCCAGGGAAGTTTAGCTATAAGTTAAGGTGTGCTGTGGGATTAAAAGGTTGAAAAACACCGCTATACAGCCAGCAGCTGAGGAAGCAGCCAGTAGAAGGGGCCTGAGAGGAGTGTTTGCGGCTCCTTTCCTGAGGGCTGTTGAGCAGTCCCACCCTGAAAAATTGAGGTATTCTTGATTCACCTTGTGCAGACTGACAAAGTGTAATGAATATCCGCTCAAGGGGAAAGCAAAGGAACGTTTTGGAGGAGTGGAGAATTGAAAACAACAGTGGCCTGGAGATTAATTCCAGCTCCGCTGCATTTTCTCCAACCAGAAACCGTGTACCAAAGCTAGAGAGTCAAATAAACTAGACTTGAGGGGGAGCAGCCGCAGGGGAGATAGACAAAGGTCCTATGGGACTTGCAAACTCAACCTTCGAGTTCAAAAATAGTGTGCAGGGTGTTAGATTTTAGTCATACCCACGTCTCCCTGGGTCCCCGTTTCACTTCAGGGTGTATAAACAAACCGGAAACCTGTTCTTTGCCGTGGGTCTTTGGATATTTTTTTAAATGAGGAAACCTTTAAAGAAAGGCATTTTTCTAGAGACAGCTTGCTGTCTGGCGCTGTGCAGCAGAGCTTCATCAGTCATTGCTGGTCATGGCTCTGCCTTCATTCTGCAGCTTCCATGGCAGACTTGCCAAAAGCCAGAGGATCCTGGACACTGGAGAGGGGCTGGTGGCCCAGGTGAAGTCAAGCCCCGGGGATATAGGTATCTTTTAAATACCACAAATATAGAGAGAACTGTTTCTAGTTCAACATGTCTAGGAATGAAATGTGTAGGCATTTTATAAAGTCCTAACTTTTCCTCTCTGTTTACACTAATTTTGGGGGGGGGGCAGTTTTTGGCCAGGGCTGGGTTTGAACCCACCACCTCCAGCATATGGGGCTGGTGTCCTACTCCTCTGAGCCACAGGCGCCGCCCTATACTAATTTTTTATTTACTTTTTGCATACATTCTAATTATGTTTTAGTAAACCCTAATCAATTGTTCATGATTCTGAAGCTTCAGCTCAGCTTAAGATTCAAGCCGGGAAGCTGCTCTCAGTCCCAGCTCACTGTGCCATTTCTGCCTTTCATGTCTTTGAGCTGAGGTGTTTTATTTTATTTTATTTTATTTTTTTGAGACAGACCCTCAAGCTGTCCCCCTGGGTAGAGTGCCATGGCATCACAGCTCATGGCAACCTCCAACTCCTGGGCTCAAGGAAGTCTCCTGCCTCAGCCTCCCAAGTAGCTGGGCCCACAGGCGCCCGCCACAACACCTGGCTATTTTTTGGTTGTAGCCGTCATTGTTGTCTGGCGGGCCTGGGTTGGATTTGAACCCGCCACCTTAGGTGTATGTGGCTGGTGCCTTAGCCACTAGAGCCACAGGCGCCGAGCCAGCCAAGGTTTTTATGGTACTTCCCAGTCAGCTACCTCAGGCTACATGACAGTGGCTCTCACAGGAGAAAAGGCACAGCTGGGTAATGACATCTTGTCCCTTACAGCATGAAAGTCAATGTCTTTTCCTAACACAGATTTTGTTTTTAATATTTCTCTTTTATACTTGTATAGTACTTTATGGTTTCCGTGAACCTCACAGCATTCTGAGGGTATAACAGACACTGCCTTTCTCCAACTCAAGAATTGATGTCAGAAAACCTCAGAGGTTGACACTTCATGAGGAATAAATGTGGAAACCTAGAGGATCACAATGAACCCATGGAAGCACTTTTAAATACAGTAGGATCTCTGTAAGTAATCACCCAAGGGACTGTTAAGGTCAGCATTTAGAGGTGGCCACCATAAGGAACCAGGACTACTATGCTGCTATGCACATGTGGCTCATGGCCAGTCTATGAAAACTTGGTCAACTAGAGGTGGTCAATGTAGGGAACTGGTCAACTACAGAGTCTCTACTAAATACCGTGTTTCCCCGAAAATAAGACACTGTCTTACATTTATTTTTTCTGAAGAAGACACACTAGGACTTATTTTCAGGGGATGCCTTCCTCTCCGTGCTGAAATGCTTGGTAGGTTATCTGTGTAGCCATGCCCATCACTAGGTCTTATTATCAGGGTAGGGCTTATATTTAACAAATGCATAGAAATCCTGCTAGGCCTTATTTTGGGGGTAGGTCTTATTTTGGGGGAAACATGGTATATGTTGATATTTGTAATAGGTAGATGATGTGAAATGCAGGTAAGGTGAAACAAACAATAGTTTACGCCTAATGACTTATTACTGATGTCTAAAATCAGATGGTCATCAGGGTTGGGTCGGTAGCTCTCTGACTTCAAGGAGTGGCACCCTCTTCATCTTTCCGCTCTGACCTTCCTCTGTGTCAGTGTTTTTCAACCTTTTTTTTTTTTTTTACCTCAGAGCACACTTGAACTTATAGTTAAACTTCCAGGGCACTTAAATTATGTTGATCAAAGAAAAATTATGTTTACCAAAAAGTAAGAAAAACTGTGCTTTGAACGTCTTTCGAAAATTATTTAATTAGGAGTGGCACCTGCGGTTCAGGAGGTGGGGTGCCAGCCCCATGTACTGAGGGTGGCCGGTTCAAGCCCGGCCCTGGCCAGCTAAAACAACAATGACAACTGCAACAACAACAACAAAGAGCTGGGCATTGTGGGGGGCGCCTATAGTCCTGGCTGCTCCAGAGGTTGAAGTGGGAGAATTGCTTGGGTCCAGGAGTTGGAGGTTGCTATGGGCTGTGGTGCCACGGCACTCTACCAAGGGCAACAAAGTAAAACTCTGTCTCAAAAAAAAAAAGAAAATTATTTAATCGATGATCTTTATAAATTTTGAGGAACCCATTATGGTGGCTCATGCCTGTAATCCTAACATACTGGGAGGCCAAGGTGGGTTTTCTTGAGCTCAGGAGTTTGAGACCAGCTTGAGCAAGAGCAAGACCCCATCTCTACTAAAAATAGGAAAAACAAGCCATGCATGGTGATATGGACCCCATACTTGGGAGGCTGAGACAAGAGGATCTCATAAGCCCAAAAATTTGAGGTTGCTGTGAGCTATCAGGACACCATGGCATTCAACCCAGGGCGACTGAGTGAGACTCTATCTCAAAAAAATTAAAAATAAAGATTTTCACAGCATACGTAAGATCCTCTCACTGCCCACCATTGCCGTGGCACACTGGTTGAAAACCACTGCCTGTGTGTTAGCTTTCAGCTTCAGGCTGGGATATCCGATTGCAAGAGGCCACCACAGCTCTAGGCATCACAAGAGAAAGGTACAAAGGGCCCATCTCCTGCATCTCTCTCCTTTAAATGAGGGAGAAAAAGCTTGTCCACAGACTTTCCCACCACAGAATCCCCTTATGTCTCATAGACCAGGATTGGGTCACACGGGTTGTAAAATAGAACTTTTAGCTTTTCAGCTCCTCTGGGAGGAGGAGGCAAGGAAGAAGGCTGGAAACGGTTGCTGGGTCAGTGGTGAAACAGAGACCCACATCATGGGTGTTAAGTTGCCATCCCTTAGTGGCCAGAAACATTACAGAATGTGCTTTCCTTTTATTTCCAGTGGTCGGTGGGTATTCTAAGTTTATTGTGTTTCACACAATATTTTATTGTCTCTCCAACCAAATCTCCAATTACTGTTTTTCTATATTCCAGCTGGTTCCTAGGGTTCCACAACAGTTGTGGGTTACTTGGATGCTTGAAGGAAAAAACATGCCGTTAATTAACGTATTCCCATACACACTTGAGAATTTCTGGAAACGTCCCAGCACTCGGAGTTATATATCCTTGGCTTTGCCACGTTGTTTTAACCAAAGAGTAGCATAGCCCAGATACGACTCCCTTCCCCTTAAAAGGAACAGGAGTAGAATTCCAACACATGGAACCTGAGTTTCTTCTGCCTTGGCTGCATGCCAAAAGCAGTCACTCCCTTCCCCACTCTCCTCTTCCCAGCCTCCTGGTCGTCTTTTCTAACTAGTGCATATCCTAGAAGAATAACTCAGATCATATATATTTGGTCTGAAACTCACATGACTATAGGAAAAGTATACAAAAGTAAATCTATATTTGGCAGAATTCTTGTTTGATAAGGGAGGACTCTGAGTCAGTGTCCCTGGTGCTTATTCACAGGGTGATGGACCTAGACGTCACCGTGTTCTCCACTGAACAATAAGCTTCCTGAGGATGCTGCAAGTTATTTATGTGTCTGATTCCTTCATCTAACCTAGTAATAGATGGACCTGCAGAAAATATGTCAGTGATGTATTGTTTGCAATTAGGTAACAAGGGCAGGTGCTTATGAAAACAAAAATGCTACCCAGAAGAACAAAAATCATTGTACCACAAAGACATTTGCACCAGAATGTTTCCTGCGGCTCAATTCATAATTGCCAAGTCGTGGACACAACCTAAGTGCCCATCAACCCATGAATGGATCAACAAACTGTGGTATATGTACACCATGGAATACTATTCCACCATTAAGAAAGATGGAGATTTTACAGCTTTTACATTTACCTGGATGGGATTGAAATACATTCTTAGTAAAGTAGCACAAGAATGGAAAAATGACTATCCAGTGTACACCATACTAATGTGAAATCAATATATAAACAATTACATGCTCATAAGAACAAAAAAACACTAATATAGTCTAGTTGGGGGGTAGAGGGAAGCAGGAGGGGAAGGGAGGCAGGAGGCGGGATCTCACCTAATGTGCACATTGTGAGGGTGTCTAACACCCCCTAGGGGAGGGATCTTCCCAAATGGAACTTTACCCTGGAAGGGAGAACAATGTAACCTCAAAATTTGTACCCTTATATTAATTTGAAATAAAAAATAAATTTAAAAAAATAAAGAAAGTTCAAAAAACAAAGAAAAGAAAACCAAACAAAATGCTGGTGAAGCCAGCCTGGTCAATTATTTCTTGAGTTTCCCCATTAATATTTATGTGAGTGCCTTTGGTTGATTGTGAACCTCAGTGAGTGCTAGTAGACAAACCAGTCTCCCAAGTTTAACAGAACTCCATGGGTTTGAGATTGGAAAAAGTCTACCTGTTAACTTTTTCTAGTGAATTAATAAAACCTTGATTATTTTGTTTTAGCAGCACAATATTTTGCTATGGTTGCTAACATCAATCTTTGCAGGCAGCTAATTTGGCAACCACTAATACGTGTGTATGATGAGTCAGGAACCCTGGGTTTAGCTTTTGGCCTGGACACTTGTTGTGTTCTTGGGAAAACCATTTAACCTTGCCAAGCTTATGTCTTATTTAGTTCAGGTCACTATTACAGATTACTGTAGTTGGGCAGCTTAAACAACAAATGTTTATTTCTCACAGTTCTGGAGTCTGGGAATTCTGAAACCATGGGACTGGCTGGCAGCTACGGTGTCCTATGAGAACTCACTCTGGTTTACAAGTGGCTGTCTCCATGTAATGTCCTCACATGGTATGTTGGGAGGGAGCTGGAGGGAGTGAGAGAGAGGAAAGAAAGGAGAGAGGAGAGAGAGAAAGCCTGCTTTCACATCTGCTTATAAAGGTTCTAATCCCGTCATAATGGATCCGCCCTCATGAACTACTCACGTCCCAAAGGCCCCACCTCCTATTGGAGTAGAGCTTTTTTTGAGGGGGGGGGTGAAGAGTCTCACTAGGTCACCCTCAGTAGAGTGCTGTGGTGTCATAATTCACAGCAACCTCAAACTCTTGGGCTTAAGTAATTCTCTTGCCTCAGCCTCCCAAGTAGCTGGGACTACAGGCACCTGCTACAATGCCTAGCTATTTTTATTTTTGGTTATAAGTGTCATTGTTGTTTGGCAGGCCCCAGGCTGGATTCCAACCCACCAGCTCCAATGTGTGTGGCTGGTGCTCTAGCTGCTGAGCTACAGGTGCTGAGCCTGAAGTAGAGCTTAAACATAAGAATTTGAGGCAGACACAAACATTTAGTCCATAGCACATTAGTTCCCACATTCTAAAATAACAATAATGATAATAATACAGAGCATTGGCTGGGCGCCCATAGTTCAGTGGTTAGAGTACTGGCCCTGTGTACTGGGGGTGGCAGGTTCGAACCCAGCCAGGGCCTGCTAAACAAAATAATAATAATATTTATTATTTATTTACTGTGTTCCAGACACAGTTCTCTTTTCTTTTTTGAGTCAGAGTCTCACTTTGTCAGCCTCAGTAGAGTGCTGTGGTGTCATAGCTCACAGCAACCTCTTAGGCTCAAGCAGTCTTCTTGCTTCAGCCTCCCAACTAGCTGGGACTAACAGGTGCCCGCCATGACACCCAGCTATTTTTGGAGATGGGGTCTCACTCTTGCTCAGGCTGGTCTCCTAAGCTCAGTCCGGCAATCCACCCACATTGGCTTCTCAGAGCACTAGAATTACAAGCATGAGCCACGGTGCCTAATCTCAGACGCAGTTCTAAAGTCTTTACATGATCCTTTAATCTTCACCCCTGTGAAGCAGGTACTATAACGATCTCTGTTTTACAGATGAGGACACCCACCGAGGCACAGAGAGTTGAGAGTTGAAAGAACTTGCCCAAGAGCACATGGTTAATACAAAGTGACTCCAGGGAATAGATAACCTACATGTCTGATCACACTTAGTAAGGATCAAATGAGGTCAACTACATGAAAATGTTTTGTAAACAACAGAACTTCATTTGTGCATAGAAAACATTATGTAGTCTGTGTACAATAATTGGAATCATTTACTAGTACATTTAGTAAATGTACACTAGTACATTTACTGTGTATAATAATTGGAAGCATTTACTAGTAATTACTGGTCAGATTACTTGTACAACCACCCAAACAAGCATATTTCCCTTTGCATGCTCCCTAGCAACCACTCCAGAGTACCAAAACAGGCCAATTTACCAAGAAAAATGTAGTATCCTAGCAAAAGAACCTGCTCCTCTGAACGGCAAGCACTCATCGTAGTAGGTGTTGGTAGACTATAGGTAACCATGGGAAATACGAGTGAGCTCTCAAGTGTTAAACCACATCTACTCTATGTAAAGATCCTAGGACTGTGAATTTGCACATTTTATTGGAGGATCTTTATATAAGGGGTTGATGTTGATGTGGAGCCCATTTTTAGGCCTTAGGTTGATCCAGAGTCTAGGCCTTAAAATAATTCCTACTGCTTGATTCAGGATCTTTATTTTGTGACAGGACCATTAAGTAGGATATTTCATTCTTAATCATCCAAGTCATCTGTAGCAGTTCATGAAAAAAATTAAGCAGATTTCAGCCGTTTTCAAAATTTTCCCAGGAAGCTTTTCTGCCCAAATCCTGACCAGGCCCCTTGGCAACATTCGCATCTTATCCAAAGTCTGTTTTATTTGCATAAAACCCTGCTCGCCTTCTCTCGGCTTTCCATGAGGACCATGGAAACCGTGCGTCTCCCCCTCTTCTCAAGAAAAGCAGAATTTCAGATTTCAAAAAGGCAGAAGGAAGAACGGGAACACTTGCTGGGTGACCCCTTCTGTATTATAAATATAATATATTTGCCGATTCTGGGGACGTGGTGGTGTGTGTGTGACATGCAGCATCACTAGAATAGGTGAATCCATAGACACAAAAAGTGGATTGTTGCCTGGGGCCTGGGGGTCTGTGGGGTGAATACAGGTTCTCAAAAGCCGCCATATATAGGGACAATGGGAAATTATAGCTAAGTGTACTTTTATTTACAAAGTAGTCATTACAACATTTTACAAAGCGGTGGCTAATATGTAGAAAATATTTTGTGAAAGTTGGAATGAAAATTTTGTAAATAAAGTGTAGGAGACCAAGCACCAGGCTTATAGAAGCAGCTACGGGTTTTTGAGGGAGGTCCTGGGAGGGAGACAATCTCCTAGCCAGCATGGAGATGCTTTGTAGCCAGAGACAAGTCCTCAAGCAACTGAATGCTTTGATGAGGTAAGATGAGTCTCTTGTGAACACAAAGTGGTCATTAAGCACATAGCTCCAGTACCTGGGCCCCCACACCTGTTGTATATGCTTCAATAAAAGACCACGACAGAGGTTACTCGGGGCTCTCCCTGCACCTAGGGGAAGCCCACCTCTTGCAGGCTTATACCTTCAATCCATGTTCTGGCTGGTTTTATATGCGCAGTGATGGGGTGCCACAGCAGGCACCCACAATAAAGATACACTTAGCTACAGTTTCCCATTTTCCTTATGTGTGGTGGCTTTGGGGACACCCTGTAGAGAGTGACTACTAATAGTACCAAGTTTGTCTCTTTAAGGTAAGGAAATGGTTCTAAAGTTGATTATGATGACAGTTGCACAACTCAGTGAATATACTCAAAATCATTACATTGCACATTTTAAATAGATAAAGTGTATATTCAATTATATCTCAGTAAAGTTGACATGAAAAAATACCACTATAGAAAGCAAATACTATTTTTTTTCTTGCAGTCTCACTTCGTTACCCTTGGTGAAGTGCCACACAGCAACCTCAAACTCTTTGGCTCAAGCAATTCTCGTTCCTCAGCCTCCTGAGTAGCTGGGACTACAGGCGCCCTCCACAACACCCAGCTATTTTTAGAGATGAGTTCTCACTCTGGCTCAGGCTAGTCCCAAACTGTGAGCTCAGGCAGTCTACCTCTTTGGCCTCTCAGAGTAGGATTAGAGGCATGAGCCACCTCAACTGGCCTAAATAATTTCTTAAAAAAAAAGAGAAACTGGCTCAGCACCTGTGGCTCAAGTGGCTAAGGCGCCAGCCATATACACCTAGGGTGGCGGGTTCAAATCCAGCCTGGGCCTGCCAAAACAATAATGATGGCTGCAACCAAAAAATAGCTGGGTGTTGTGGCGGGCGCCTGTGGTCCCAGCTACTTGGCAGGTGGAGGCAGGAGACTTGCTTGAGCCCAGGAGTTGGAGGTTACTGTGAGCTGTGATGCTACAGCACTCTACCCAGGGGGACAGCTTGAGGCTCTATCTCAAAAAAAATTAAAAAAAAAACCAAGTGCCAAACAGAACCTTAGAAATCATCTGTCCATTCTCCACCTTCAATATCAGGATAAAGAACTGAAGCCAGACAAGGTTGTGCTTGTTTGGGGGGACACCACAGCCTGTTGCTGGAAGACCCAGCCTGGGACCCCATGCCCCAACTCCCCATTCCCCAACATGACTCCTGACTAGTCTCCCTTAGAAGACGATTCTAAGGAGTCGCCCTTTGTTTGCTGTTAAATCCCAATTCCTTTTTATTAGCTAAATGAAACAGGCTCGTCCACATCCCTATATTTAAAACGTTTTCTGGGGTGAGCACCAGGAGAGACTGAAATCATGCATTTATGAATGTCTCCCTAAATGCTCTGGGGGCCTCCTCGGGGGCAGAGCAGGGCTGGGATCACAGGGGTGCATTGCTGAGTGTTGTGGAGGGAATGACCTGAGAAAAAATGGCAAAAGTATTTTCTGTCTCCCCAACATTCTGGGAACTGAAACCTTCCCTCAGGCTGGTGGGTTATGGGGCAGGGAACGTCTCTTGTTCTTTGCACCCACAGGAGATAGCTCAAGAGAATCGGGGGAGGGGCAGCACCTGTGGCTCAAAGGGGTAGGGCGCTGACCCCATATGCTGGAGGTGGTGGGTTCAAGCCCAGCCCTGGCCAAAAAAAAAAAAAAAAAAAAAGAGAGAATCATGGGAGTGAAGATCACAAGATCTTCTTGGTTGAAGAATGGGTGGAGGTCATGAGATTGTCAGTGCCCAAAATGGGATTGTAGGATCAGAACCTTTAAAAGCTCTGTGCTTCTAATCAGAAGCAGGAATTTGGATTTTGAGACTATTGTCTGCCATTTTCCTCCTTTGCCCGCAAAGTAATAAACTTTTTCCTTCTCCTCAAACCACTTGGGCCTCTTCTTCTGAGGTGGCTTCAGGGGACAAGTGCTGAACTTTTGATAACACGAGGGGTCAGAGGCATCCATACCACCTGCCCACTGTCACTGGATAAAAAGGGTCCGTCTGCCTGTCACTGTGAGCCAAATGAGAGACGGGGCCAACAAGCTTTATTGTCAGAAGCCAGCAAACTGGAGAATAGCGAGAACAGCCTCTCAATTCTGTTCTGCCTCAGTTACAATTCTAGTAATTTTCATCATAAAATACAAGAAACCAAATCTAAAATATTTTAACTTTATCTGACAGAAAACAACCTCAATGCAGTCTTCGCTCTGACAATGTAACATGTTTATAAAACAGAAAAGTAACCTTCACTCTAACAACATGGTAAAAGAAGTAACTTTCCCTCTAATATAGTAATAAAAGTAACCTTTACCCTAACAAAATATCTAAGAGAATCATCAAAGAAAACAACATCCAAATAACTTCTGCTCTAACAATATTCATCCTCTATGTGTGCCTGCTTCCCCCAAAGTCTTTTCAGATGAACATCTTCGCAGTCATAGTGACAGCTTAGCTAGGTAATGGTGGAAGGCATGTGGGGAGGGCTGAGCAGACGAGCTCGGCTGTGCTGCTTCAGCTTACCTCCTCAGACTCCATCTTGCAGGCCGCTTTTCTGGCTTCAACCCTGGCGATGCCTCTCCAAAGTGGTGTCTGGGCCCCAAGCAAGAAGGGAACTAGGGCCACGGGTGCCAGAGAACAGCCCCAATGATCCCCTCTTGGTGCCCCCAAACTCTGGGCTGACTCAAGCCTCCCAACAGAACACCAGTATCCTCCCAGAAGTGCCACCCGCCCCTCTCTGTCCTTCAGGGTTGGCCCTCTCAGACTGCTGCTTCCAGAAGGGAGGCCTTGTAGTCAAAAGGCCTTTGGAGAATCAGGAAGCTGGAGGGTTCTGTCTGGGTCCCACAGGGTTTCTGAGAACCTTAGGTGACTCTTCTGTAAAATAAAAGGGGGTGAGGAGAGCCAGTGATTTTGTTGTCCTTTCCAGCCCCGCACGCACCCCAGCACTCTTGGAAGGATACAATTTAAGCCCATTACAATAGCTAAAAGTAACATGGGTTAGCAAAAAGGGCAACCTTTTGTAAAGGGAAACAAAATCTTAAGCCCCACCCCAGCTGACTGAATGGACCCCCTCTCGACCAAAGGGACCCCAGAAAAACCTTAAAGCTGGGATTTTGCAGTCACGAGAAGGTCAGACGTGCCCCATCCTGCCAGCTCCCTTTTGGAGATATTCTTTGCAACAAGGAGATACGAAATCATTAACAGGCCTGAGGGCGTGCAAAACAAAGCTTAAGCCACACCTGCAGGCCATCAATTTACTTAACACATCACTTGAGTTTCCGTAAATGTAGGGAGTTGGCAGAGTCTTCAATGAATGCTTACTGTTTCCCATAGCAATCGGTTTCTAATTAGGAGAAAGTCCGTCATCAGGATTTTTAACAAGGATGATCTGTTTTATTTTAAACTCTGGATGATCCATCAGAGAGAAAGAGTCGTCACTTTCTTGTTTTCTGTTTCTCTGAAACCTTGTGTCCTGTTTTCCCCCAACACTGTTCTTTAGCTGTAGATGCTTGGGGACAATGAGACTTCCCTGTTCTGGGCTTCAGGTGACCAGCTGATATTAGTCACGTGACTCTCTGAAGGGGGGGAGGTGGCAGAAGAGGTGGACTGGGGCCAGAGTGGCTGGATCAGACGCACAGAGGAGCCTGCTGGAACCTGCTGTCGTGGGAGGGAAGCACCAGGACCCTCAAGTGCTGGCATCCACTGAGGGGGCGCAGAGCCCAGGCATTGAGCCCCAAGGTTATACAAATCCTAAATCGATATTTCACTAGATGCCTGTTGGGCAAGGTCTGCTGCTGCTGCTACATTCTACCCTGTTGACAACTGGAATCTTCCAGATTGTTCCTTTTGTGATTATAAAGTGTCTTTGGAGGCGAATGGTGTGGGTGGATGCAGTTTATGGAGCTCTTTGGACCAATCAGCCTACTCCTCAAAGGAACACTGGCTCTCCACTCTTCCAGCATTGGTCTCACGAACTAACATATTATGTCAATCTGGTTTAGGGGAAAGGAGAAGAGAAAGAACATCATTTGATTTAAGAACATGAAGAAACACGAGAGCATAGGGCCAGCTCTGACTAGAACTCAGCAGTCTCCACCTGTCTGTGCACGTCCTCCTTCCTCTCTCTGGAACCGTCCTTCATTCCACGGTATCCCTTTTGTCAGATACCCACTGCCTTCGTGTATTCTCAGTACCCTAACCCACCAAAAGTAAACTCAAAAGTCTCTTCTCTCAACAAGGGAGCAAATCTCACCATTAATGGCTTCATTTTGAAGGTGGGTTTTGACGAGACCTGGGTTCAAATCCTAGCTCTTCTGCTTCCTACTTGTCTGAACAAGTGCAAATTGCCTAACCTCTCCTTGTAAACTGGAAACCGTGAGCCTGTGTCTAGTTGTGTGCTTTTAGGTGAATGTAATGGAAGAGTTGACTCAACTGGGCTTAACCATTAAAGAAATTTAGTGTCCTACATAATTGGGGGTTGAGGGCTGGGGCAGGCTGATTAAACCCTGGTATCAGGGTTCTTTCTGCTTCTCTGCTTTCCATCCCCAGTGTCTGCTGCATCATAGGGCTGGCCCCTGTCGTAGTCAGAATGGCTGCCTCCAGGATGGAGGGCCACTCCCTCAATCACAAACTAATGACTGACACTACAGGAATGCTACGTGCTTATTGGCATGGGCCTGAGTTTCTAAGTCAATCACCAACAAGGAGGGATGGCATTGCCATGATTGTCATAGGGACCTGTGGTTCTCAAATTGAGCATGCATCAGAATCACCTGAAGGGCTTATGAAACCACAGGTGACTAGGCCTCAGCCCCAGAGTTTTGAATTAGTAGGTCCAGAGAAGAGCTTAAGAACTTGCCTTCCTGGGGCAGTGCCTGTGGCTCAAAGGAGTAGAACAGAGGTGGTGGATTCAAACCTGGCCCTGGCCAAAAACTGCAAAAAAAAAGAATTTGCCTTCCTAACAAGTTATAAGGTTTCCTTCATTCCACAGTATCCCTTCTTTTGTCAGATGCCCACTGCCTTTGTACACGCTCAATGCCCTAACCCACCAAAAGTCAACACCAAACCCTCTACTCTCAGGAAAGGAGCAAATCTCTCCCCTAATGGCTTCATTATGAAGGCGGTGCTACTAGAAGCTGCTAGGCCACACTTGAAGACATGCTAGCTGTTCAGTCTTCACTCAGGGGATCTCATGAAGTTATAAGTCAGGGGTTAGTTGGGCCCCGAACCACCCAAAGGGTGCACTGAGCTGGACATCTAAGATAGCTTCTTCATTCACAGGGTCGGTACATGGTGTGGGATGGCTGGAATAGCTGAGGGTTGGCCAGGCAGCCCTTTTTCCACTCAGCTACTACCCATGGCTAGCTCGGGCTTCCTCACAACACGGTGGTTTGAGGAGAGTTTATTTTTGTATGTGGCAGTTGACTTTCTCGAGACAAACCATACAAAGGAAACAAGGAAAAAGCTGGAAGGCATCTCCAGATTTAGCCTTGGAAAAGCCACACAGCATCTCTTCTGTCCCATTCTGTTGGTTACAAGAGAGTCCCAGGGCCAGCCCAGAGTCATGGGAACGGCACCACACAAGGACATGAGTGTGCAGAGTCAAGGGACATGGGGGCTATCCTGGAAACTGGCCACGATGAGGAGGAAAGGAGATGATTCACATAAAGTCCTGAGGAGGAATGAAAGTAAAGCACTTACCTTAAATCAGGTGTCCTCAAACTATGGCCCACGGGTCACATGCGGCCCACAGAGGTCATTTATCCTGCCCCCAGGGTGTTTTTGCTGCCACTGCCTGTCCTGCTTAGTCCTGGGCCCCCATTCCGGCCCTCCAATGGTCTGAGGGACAGTGAACTGGCTCCCTGTTTAAAAAGCTTGAGGACCCCGGCCTTAAAAGCTAGGCAGTTCACATATTCCCTCCCTTTGGCGACAGAGTCTTATTCTGTCACCCTGGATAGAGTGCAGTGGGATCACCATAGTTCACTGCAACCTCAGACTCCGGGGTTTAAATGATCCTCCTGTCTCAGCCTCCTGAGCAGCTGGAATCACAGGCAACAACCACCTCACCTGGCTAAATTTTTCAATTTTTGATAGAAACAGGTTATCGCTCTTGCTCAGACTGTTCTCAAACTCCTCCAATTGAGTGATCTTCCCACCTTTGCCTCCCAGAGTGCTAGGATCATGGGCTCAAGCCACTGTGCCCAGCCTTAACATTATTTTTATTGCTGTTCCTTTCGCGTGAATTTGCCAATTATGTTTTATCTGTTACTAGGTAATTTAAGGCTTTCTCAACTAGTGAAAGATTTTCAGGCACTGGCCAGCAGGTGAGGCAGTATTTTTTTTTTTTTAAGCTACGCAAGTAGCTGTTTCTTTTGGCCAAGAATAAAACTGGACTTTCAAGTATATCTGCAGTAATGTTCTTTTTCTACTGGGTTTCGTGTGGCTCCTATATGAGAGTTTGGCTTTGGATGGAAGGTATTTACTCAGGCTCTTGTCCTGGGTTGATTTCACTAATAATTATGACAGGGTTTTTATTTGGCATCAGTACTTAGGTAAAAGCAAGTCCTCAAATATCCTCACTTCAGCTTCAGTTGTGGAAAATCTCTAGGGTGACCACCAATCACTTGACTCACTCTGAATTGCTCCCTTACAGCAACCTCCATGCTCAAGACAAACACACCTCGCGAATATGAATAATACCATGCATCACTTGTTTTCAGAATGGCCTCATAGATAAAATGATTTTTCTTAATTTGTTTCTGCCAAACATGAAACTCTATCTCTATACAGCTTGGCTTTATACTTACTGGTGGCTTTCTTTTCCTTTCCCTTAGAGTATGAAAGTAGGTTGGGTTTTTATTTAACCTCACAACCAAGAAAAACCTAAGGGGTTTTCCATTTCTGTGTGTTGGTGGGGGGTAGAGGAGGAACAGGTGTAAGCTATAAGAAAAATCGACTGGTTCAGAGGAGAAAAAACCAGGAGAGCTTGAGAAGCCAGAGTATTCTGTCTGCTAACATACCCAGGCAGCCCTGCCAAGCTCTGATGTGTTTAGACTTGAGCTTCAAGAAGATTGCACAAAGGCAAGTTCCTGGGATTTGTGCTGCAGCCTGAGTGGGCTGGGGTGTTCTCACTGAGCTATTTCTGTATAAAAAGCTGTCTGGAACCATCTGAGAAGCCACTAACCACTGCGGTTTACTGTAATATGCCTTCTATTCACTCTCTATTGCATCATTTCCCCCTCACTTTATGCTTAAAAAAATGACTCTATGTGTCCATGTATATGTCCATGTGTATGTGAATGTTCCAGAGTTATGTTGCCATGGAGAGTTGTTTGGAAAAGGCATCTTATGAATCACTTGAGCTGAACATACAAAAATGCATTTTAAAAATCAAAACTCTTTTTTTTTTTTGGTAGGCAGAGTCACACTGTCACCCCAGCTAGAACATAGCAGTATTATCATAGTTCACTGCAACCTCTGAGCTCTGATATCCTGAGCTCAACCGATCCTCTCAGCTCTGCTCCTGAATAGCTGGGACCACAGGTGTCCCCCCCCACCACAATGCCTGGCTAAGTTTTCTATTTTTAGTGGAGATGGGGTCTCGCTCTTGCCAGTCTCAAACTCCTGACCTCAAGCAATTTTCTCCGTTCAGCCTTCCAGAGTGCTAGGATTCCAGGTGTGAGCTACCATTCCTGGATAACAGTAGTTGCCCTGGGGATTGGGGACCAGGGTGGGGGCAGTGGTATGAGGGAGACATAAACTTTACTGCCCTGTTTAAAATTTTTTAACCACAAATATGTAATAAAAAAAAAAAGAAGCTTACATGCCAAGGCTTCTCTTGGGATTCACATACCCCCCTTGATCCCTGCACTTAACTCCCCAGGAGGAAATAGGGACTCTGGGAACAATCAAAGGCCGACTACAGAGAGGGAATCTGCCTGACTCCTCAGATACATACTTCATATCCTCAAGGACACGGTCTTCCCCCTGTTAATTGGAACAGTCAAAGCACAATGAGAAAAGATACCATGTCTGCCAGATTCAATTCCACTCCTAACACGGTATAGATTAAAGAGTAATCAATAATGACTTTAAACACATTCTTTCTGGCAGTATGATGGAGAAAATGCAGCTGGTAGTGAAAGTAGCAGTCTGCTGATTACAGGGCGCTGAGGACATGGATCACATCCTCAGACACCTGATGTTGCTTACCAAGCCAACATGAAACTGCTCACCCCGGCTGGACCAGGAAGCTTCCCACCTTCCTACCTGGTCGTGTAGAAAAACGTTAAACATTTTCATCATGTGTCTACACATGTTTTGATTCTCCAAAAAATGATGGTTCTGAATTCAGAAGTTGTAGTGACCTTATTGTATGTTTTTAAATTCTCTTTGCTGAGCTGATCACCCACTTCAGACCAAGAGTACAGATAACAAATGAACCTCCCCAACAGCCATTGGCTTTCCATCTTCACTATGCTGGGACTCCATTGAAATGAAGAGTGTCAACGCAGCACCTCTCTTTGACACTATATATTCAACATGGGCTAACTGGATTGTACTGGGCAGAGTCCTATTCATTGGGAATCAGTAGCAAACTCAAGAGGGAGGAAAATGGCATAAAAAGGAAAAACCTTGTCTATCACAGAAATAACCTGAGAACTGTGCAGTCTGCCTACACCAGGTCGTTTGCATTGAACTTGCTTTCGGCACTTTGTTAAAAGTACCGTACCACACCCTACCTCTGAAGCGATTCCTACCCTCCTTTTGAACAGCAAAGTAATGGGAACTTGAAAGGCTTCTGTGAATTTGGCAAGGTTTAGTATAAATGTTTCCACTAAATCTGGGGAAGGTGAGAATGGGAGAGGGAAACCCATACACTGGTTATGCCTTCAGGCTACTTCCATGTGAGAGGCTACTTTGGGAGGTGAAGTCAGGCTTCCCTGTGTAGGGCACCATGCCTGGACCTAGTATACTTGGCTGACAATATAATTTTGAGACACAGATTATTGTTATATTGTTCAAATATGTTTGAAATTATCATGGAACTTCACACCATAGGGAATGGTTTCCCAAGCAAATGCTTTGTTCTGCACAGAGAGCTGCCTAGTCTCAGTTTTCTCCTGAGCACACAGCACTTTTCCTTTCAACACAATGGGGCAGGTGACTCGGAGGATTTCAGAGCAGTCAGGAGAAATTTACTGACTGTCAGCTTGTGCCAGACACTCTTCATAGGTGCTCACGTCTAATTGCACAGCCACTCTGCAAGGCTGACATCACTGATTTAGCTTCACTAGGGAGGAAGCTTTGCACTGAGTGACCCGCCAAGGGTGCCCTGCTGTTACGTGACAGCATTTGGGACTCATGCGCAGGCCATTGTGGCCCAAATGCAAACTTTTTCCCCTATAGCAAGGCCCTCTTTGGTGCTGAAGATCAAGCTGTGGCTCCCAGTTGAGAAATGGCATTTGGAGACCCTGGCCAGACCCATTGATGAGAATGGGGATTTGAATGGAAATGGGGGAATTCCAGTAATTCCTCCAGGAGGACATGTGGAGCCTGAGGTGAGAGTCCTGCTAGCATAACAGCAGGTGCATAGGGACCAGGGCTAAGGGTAGGGCCAGGATCTCTAGAAAGACTGAGGAGGGAACAAGGCAGGCCCTTGCCTGTGGAGGATATCGTGGAAGCCACCATGGCATTGACTTGGAATCAGAGGGCTCTAATGGGGTAAGAGGAAAAGCCTCAAGGCTAAACTTTTGTCCCAGGGGATATGGCAGTGGGTCAATGACTAGAATCAGATCAGAACAGGCACCAGCCTGCCCTGGCACTAAGCCTCTACTATGTGCCAGGTACGACTTTAGAAAATGATCGAAATACACTAAGACTTTGCCCTTACGATGCTGGAGGATAGTGGAGAAAATAAGCAAGGAAATATATATCTGACAAGGATTAATACCATAGGAGGAAAAGCTCAGCTGCATAATGGAGATAGCAGGGCTGGTGATGGTGGTGTGTTTGCCATTTTACATAAGCTATGGGCCATGGACAGTAGAGCAGAGACTAAAAGCAGGGGAGGGAGGAAGCTTCATGAATATCTCGGAGAAGAGTTTTGCCAACAGAAGGAATAGCAATTGCAAAGCTCTGTAGCAACGGATACTTGGGATGCTGGACAAATCTTGAAGAGATCAGGTCACAGGTCGGGTTCTAGAAAGCCATGTCTGGGATGACAATTAGCACACGATGCTTTTCAGGGAGTACTCTTGGGATCAAGCTGTGGAAGGGAAGGAAGAATGGGCAGAGGGAGGTGAGCTGTGGTTCAGGCTCAGTGAAAGCCCCAGACCCTTCAGAGCTGCCCCAAGTTGAAGAGAGGGGCTAGGCCCTTATTCCCCTGTTCCCAAGACATTTAGCCATTAGATGTGAGCAGCCCCAGGTAAGGGGCAGGATGAGTGTTGAGGGAGGGAGCTCTCCCCAGCCAGGACCACCTCTAGCATTTGAGCTGTGAGCCAATAGCACCTCTCAACCCTTGAAGACAACAGGGTAGTGTCATTGATGTTGCAGCCAGGGGAAGGGACAGAGGATGGGTTCAGGGAGGTGTCCAGGAACCAGACTGGGATGCTTGGATAAGCCATGCCAAGGATGTGGGCATCCTTATGAGGTGGGAGCCACTGAAGGGTTTGCGTGAGCAGTGCTAAGCTCTAACTTGTGTTTTTAACCTGATCACTCTGGCAGCTGTGTGGAAAAGAAAGTAGATGGACCATTGGGGAAGTAGGTAGACTCTTTAGGGGGTGATTGTAGTAATCCAGGAAAAAAGAGGCCATGATAGGTTAGACCAGAATGGCACTGGTGATGGTCGTGAAAAGTCATTGGATTCTGAATGTGTTTTGAAGGTAGAGACAATAGGATTTGCTGATGGATGAGATGTCAGGTGTGAAGAAGTGGAAAAACAAGGACAACACCAGTGTCTCTCTGCAGTAACTAAAAAAAAAAAATGGTGCCACATTTACTGACATGAGGAAGCCTATACGTATGAGTTTCCTATTGCTGATATAACAAATTACCACAAACTTAGTGGCTACAAACATCTTTTTTTATTTTTTCTAGAGACAGAGTCTCACTTTGTCACCCTTGGTAGAGTGCTGTGGAGTCATAGCTCACAGCAACTTCAAACTCTTGGACTCAAGTGATTCTCTTGCCTCAGCCTCTCAAGTAAGTGGGCCTACAGCTACCTGCCACAATGCCTGAGGTCTCAATCTGGCTCAGGCTGGTCTCAAACCTGTGAGCTCAGGCAATCCACCCGCATCAGCATCCCAGTGTAGCAGCCAATATAGCTTATGGCTAGGAGGAGTGAGAGTTATAAGAAATACCTGTAATGGAACACCTTGGTGGAAAGGGCATGGAGAGAGATTTAGCTCTCCTAACAAGCATGAGAGCTCGCGAGATGAGAACATTGGTGAATTGGCAGTCTCTACACCTGTGGGGTTGAGAGGCACAAGATCAGCCTTATATTAGGCTGGAGGAGAAGGCAGTCGGGAGCGTGTGCATTCTGTCGTGGACACACTTACTCTGTCTCCTCTTCTGTCTGCAGAATGCCAGCACTGCATCTCTCTGCCGAAGATTACCAAGCTCTACTAAAGAGTAAGATCTACCCATGCTAAGAAGAATGCTTAACTCTAAGACAGTCTCTCTCTCTCTCTCTCCAGCTAAAGTAGATAGCCCTCAAGCACCTAAGAGAAACTGTTCCTGAGCAAGGTAGCTTAGCAGTCCGCATCCAGAACCTACCTAAGCCGGCCGAGACCTGGCCAGTCCTGGGGCCTGACAAGTGGTGTCAGGAGTGGGATAGTGAACGCCACTGACAAATGGTGCTGTGAGCAGGATTCAGTGAATGCAGACTGAGAGGGAAATAAGCTTTAGCAAAATAAGAAAAAGAGAAATAGAGGGAAAAGAAATAATGTAAGAAAGACAGCCAACAGCAGGCCTTTTTCATTTGGTTTTTCCTCTTTCCTATGTTTTCTCTTTCCAAATGCTAACTACTACTTCTGTGGGGAAAAAAGCCGGGAAAAGCCTTTAGCCTTGGGTGGTGCCTGTGGCTCAAATGGTAGGACACCGGTCCTGTATGCCAGAGGTGGCGGGTTCAAACCTAGCCCTGGCCAAAAACAGCAAAAAAAAAAAAAAAAAAAAGGCTAAAGGAGATAAGATTTAGCAAACAAGTCTTTAGCCTTAGGGGTGAGAAAAGCCTTCTTCTCCAGCCTATAAGGCTGAGCGCATGCCAGTCAACACCACAGGTGTAGAGAGGGCCAATTCACTAATGCTCTCATCTTAGGAGCTCATGCTTGTTAGGAGAGCTAAATCTCTCTCCATGCCCTTTCCACCAAGGTGTTCCATTACAGGTATTTCTTATAACTCTCCTAGCCATAAGCTATATGGGCTGCTATATCCCAGAGTGCTGGGATTACAGGTGTGAGCCACCACACCCAGCCAAATGTCTTCTTTTGCAGTTATGATGGTCAGGTGTCTAAAGTCAAGGTGTTGGCAGGGCACATTCCTCCTGGAGGCTTCAGGACAGAAAGTTTCCTTGTCTTCTCCAGTTCCCAGACGCTGCCACACCCTACATCTGTGGCCATCTTCAAAGTGCATTATTCCGGCCTCCAGTTCTGTAGTCACTTCTCCTCTTGCTCTGATTCTGATGCTCCTGCATCCCTCTTGTAAGAACCCTCGTGATTACACAGCGCCTACATAATCAAAGATAATTCCCTCATTCTCAAAGTCTTTAACTTCATCATATCTGCAAAACCTCATTTGCCCTGTATGATAACATTCACAGGTTATGGGGATTAGGATGTGGACATCTTTTGGGGGGTCATTACTCATACTTGGAAAGAGCCGGTTTTACAAGGTGGAATCAGAGCACGATTGTGGGCATCATTAACTGTGAGATGCCTTGTTAAATGTCCAGGTGGAGATGTCAAGTCAGTAGTTTGATACATGAGTCTGGCATTCAGAAGAGAGGTCCCAGCTGGAATACAAATTTGGTAGTTTTCACCACATACAGTAGTGCTGTCTTATCTGCGGGGGACACATTCCAAGACCCCGAGGAGGGACCTGAAACTGTGAATAGTACCAATCTCTATATATGCTGTATTGTTCCCTGTACATACATACCTATGATAAACTTTAATTTACAAACTAGGCAAAGTAAGAGATTAACCACAATAACCAATAATAAAATGGAACAGTTAAAATAATAAATGTTATATGAATGTGCTCTCTTTCTCTCTCTCAAAATATCTTGATATTAGTGTTACAGCTCTTTTAGAATTTGTCTAGCACAGTGGTTCTCAACCTTCCTAATGCTGTGGCCCTTTAATACAGTTCCTGTGGGTCACGACCCACCAGTTGAAAACCACTGGTCTAGCAGATTTTCTGGGCTCCACCAGAAAACAAACCACCCCCCAAAGAAAAGAAAAAAAAAAAAACACTTTTTTTGTGAGACAGAGTCTCAAGCTGTCACCCTAGGTAGGATGCTGTGGCATCATAGCTCACAGCAACCCCAAACTCTTGGGCTCGAGCAATCCTGTTGCCTCAGATTTTCTATTTTTAGTAGAGACGGAGTCTCATTTTTGCGTAGGCTGGTCTTGAACTTGTGAGCTCAAGCAATCCACTGCCTAAACCTCCCAGAGTGCTAGGATTACAGGCGTGAACCACTGTGCCCAGCCCGAAAAACAAATCCTTGATATTTTTAGATGGTGGTTAACCATGGGTAACTAAAACCCAGAAAACAAAAACCATGGCTAAGAGGGGACTGCTATATTTAAAGCCACGCGACCAAACGATGACACCTAGGGAGTGTTTGTAGGGTGAGAAGTCTGAGGATTGAGCCTGGGACTATTCCAGTGGTTGGGGATTGGGGACACAAGCAACCAGCAAAGAGTGATGAGAGGAGGGAGGAGAAGCATGCGAGAGGGCCGTCCAGAGGCCAGGAAAGTACAGGGTTAGGGCAGAGCTGGAAGTCAGCTTCTGAGAGGTTGAGCAGTGCCCGTTGGATTTGGCTGGTGACCTTGACAAAAACAGTTTGGGCTGGCAGTGGGGAGGGAACAGCAGCCTGATTAAAATGAGTTTGAGAGGTAACAAGAAGGGAGGACGTGGACACAAGCAGTACAGAAACTATCTGAGGAGCAAAGAGACGGGGCAGCAACTGAAGTGCATCTGGGACCCAGGAAAGGCCTGTGAGCTGGCAGCTCTGGTTCCACAGTCTGAGCCAGGCGGGGTCTCTGGAGCACCCTGAAGGAGGCCTAACTGAGGGTTAGGGTTTATAGGGTTCCAGGAGAGGGCTGGAAATTCCTAGTGTGCTGAGTAGAAGGAGGGTAAAGACTCAATACAGACCTGCTGCTCTCTGTTCAACGGAGACATGCCTATCCAGGTGCCAGAAGTTGACATGGACTGAATGTTTTCAAAATTTGATCTGATTTTAACTACACTGGCAAAATTATCTAAAGGAAACTAGTAGTAGTGATTTTTAATATGAAAATTCCTCTCCAAATATAACTATGCTATGAGAATTTCCATGTATCAGTTTTTCCAGAAACTGGCTGCACCTATAATTACATTTTTGGTTCTCTACTCCATCTAGTATAAGACTAAATATAATTACATAAGATTTTCTTCAAACCATCTTAAGCTTTTTTTTTTAAATTGAGGCTGTCACAATATGACTGTGAGATTATAGAATGGCATGCAGTTTTTAAAAAGCTGAAACATGGAACAGGAATGTTATTTTCCATATGCCACTGGATAAGCACCCAGCCAAGCCTGGCAGTGAATCAAGAGAACAGGAATTCAGGGCCAGAAGGCCAGTTCCTCTGAGGACCCAAGGGAGATAAACATCAGGAGTCAAAGGAATGGTTTCAAGGCTTTAAGAAATTAAAGAACCAGCATCTAATATGGAGGAGATCCTAAGCGTACCAATAGCAGCATAGGCAGGAGAACAGAGGATATGTATGCCTCAAAATTTCCTCAGAGAAGATGAGGCTACCGAATCTGGCTGACAACTAAGGAGAAGGACCTACCCTCTGCTTGGAGGTTCAAGGCTATCAGGTGTCATCTTGAAAGGGACATGTTCAAGATGAGCAAGCTACCTCAGGGCCTTTGCACATACTGTTTTCCTTTTTGGGGCCAGACCTTCCCTCCACCCCTGGCTGACCTTCACTCATCCTTTAGGTCTCACCTGAAACATCACCTGGTCAGGAGAGCCTTTTCTGAACTCCTAAGCACCTCATTCCTTCTGAATCCAGTTGTGGGCAAAATTAATTTAAAAGCTATGGATATTTCTTCTGGCACAACCTTAGAGTAAAATTTCTAAGATAAATATAGTATACAATATACATATAAATATAGTATACAATATAGTATCTCACTATATGAGGATTCTTTCTCTTTCCTTTCCTTTCCCTCCCTCCCTCCGTTCTCCCTCCTTCCTTCCATCTTTCTTTCTTTCTTTCTTTCTTTCTTTCTTTCTTTCTTTCTTTCTTTCTTTCTTTCTGATAGAATCTCACTCTGTTTCTCTGGGTACAGTGCCATGGTGTCATCATAGCTCACAGCAACCTCAAACTCTTGGGCTCAAGTGATACTCTTGCCTCAGCCTCCCAAGTAGCTGTGAGTACAGGTGTGCACCACCACACCCAGCTAGTTTTTCTATTTTTAGTGGAGATGGGGGTCTTTCTCTTGCTCAGGCTGGTCTTGAACTCCTGAGCTCAAGCAGTCCATCCACATCAGCTTCCCAAAGTGGTAGGATTATAGGTGTGAGACACCAAGCCCAGCCATTATATGAGGTTTCACTGAGGCTATTACAAATATTTAGTGTGGATACTAAGCCTAATGAGAATAGGTAGTACATCTCTAAGGTTCTGGGCCCTCCCAGGTCCACTGTGACAAAGGTCTGTAATGCTTCTGCCTGAGTAGAGTAGGCAGGGCCTGCTCCCTTTATTCCTCTAGGTCCTGCTTTACCATCACTGGAGGCATCATTTTGAACACAATATGTAAAATAACAAATGCACCCAGGACATACATCCTCCATCCTCTACATGCTTATTCGTTATCTCTGGACCTCCTTCTTACCAGGAGAGGAGGGAGTCTGTTTGGTTCACTGTTATATCCCCAGAACCCAAAAGAATAGCTGGTGGGTAGTAGGTGCTTGGTAATATTTGCTGAACAAAAGAGTTGATCAATCAGCAAATGACAGGGACTGCTGGCTGCCAGCGTACAGACCTGGCCCGTCACAGCCTGACCCAGGACCTCCAGGCCTTGAGATAAAGAAACCCCTAACTTCTGACTGGCTTCTCCTTCATTTCTTGGTTTGGGTGCACCGGTAGTCCCAGTTCTCCTCTCCCTTGGTCCTGGCTCTGACTTCCTGATGCCTCTTGGATGAAAGCAAGCCCCTGGCAAAGCCTGTTCAACACTGCAGCCTCCAGCCCCTCTCCTCTGGCTCTAGCTCCAGCTCCCCACGTGAGCATCCACACCCACAGCCTTTAGGGTGAGAATTTCAGCAGCGCCGTAGGCAATTCCCAAAAAGATGCTCTCCAGGTTTCTCTTCATCAGGGGAAAACGTCCTACAGAAACTCCTCAGTCTCCAGACTGAAGAGAGATCACCAAAGGTTTTCCTGTAGATAAGTATCCAAATAATCATGTTTCTGAACTGTTTTTGTTTGTTTTTTGTTTTTTTGAGACAGTCTCACTCTGTTGCCCCAGGCTAGAGTGCTATGGCATCAGCCTAGCTCACAGCCACTTCAAACTCCTGGATTCAAGCAATTCTCCTGCCTCAGCCTTCTGAGTAACTGGGACTACAGGCACCCCGCCACAATGCCCAGCTAGCGAATTTTTCTATTTTTTTTAAGTAGAGACAGAGTTTCATTCTTACTCAGGCTGGTCTCAAACTCCTGAGCGCGAGTAATTCTCTGGCCTCAGCCTCCCGGAGTGCTAGGATTATAGGCGTTAGCCACTAATCACTAGTCATCAAATCATGATTTGAGCCCCAGCCTCAAATCATCATGTCTCACTGACAAGCACTTTGATTTGTATAGAGTTTGACCCTAAAACTTCTCTTTGTAGAGACCTTTCTGTGTTTTATTTATTTTTTACTTATTTTGAGACAGAGTCTCACTTTGTCACCCTCGGTACAGTGCAGTGGCATCTTAGCTCATAGCAACCTCAAACTCTTGAGCTCAAGCAATTCTCTGGCCTCAGCCTCCCAAGTAGCTGGGACTGTAGGTACCTGCCACAACTCCCAGCTGGTATGTATTTTTAGGAGGTCTTGCTCTGGTTCAGGCTGTTCTCCAACTCATGAGCTCAGGTGATCCACCCACCTTGGCCTCCCAGAGTGCTAGGATTACAGGCATGAGCCATCACACCCAGCCCTGTGTTTTATTTTTAATTATTATGGGTATAGTTGTATATATTTATAAGTTACATGAGATGTCTGGATAAAGGAATACAATGTGTATTCCATGTAACTAATCAAACCAGGGTAATTGGGGTATCCATCACTGCTTATCATTTCTTTGTGTTAGGAACATTCTAATTTCATTCTTATTTTAAAGTATGCCATAACTTATTGATAATTATAGAACTACCATATGATCCAGCAACCCCACTGCAGGGTATATATTCAAAAGAAAGGAATCAGTGTATTGAAAAGACACCTGCACTCCCATGTTCATTGCAACACTATTCACAATAGCTAAGATTTGCAATCAACCTAAATGTCCATCAGTGGATGAATGGATAAAGAAATTGTCGTACATATACACGATGGAATATTGTATAGCCAGGAAAAAGAATGAAATCTTGTCATTTGCAAAAACTTGGCTAGAACTGGGGAACATGATCTTAATGTAATAAACCAAGCACAGAAAGACAAATCTCACATGTTCTCACTCATATGTGGGAGCTAAGTATTAAAACAATTGATCTCCCTGTAGCTTAATGGCAGGGTGCCAGCCACATACACCAAGGCCGGTGACTTCAAACCCAGCCCAGGCCTGCCAAACAATAATGGCAACTACGACCAAAAAAATAGCTGAGCACAGTGGTGGGCACCTATAGTCCCAGTTACTCGGGAGTCTGAGGCAAGAGAATCACTTAAGCCCAGGAGTTTGAGGTTGCTGTGAGCTGTGATGCTACGGCACTCTACCAAGGGCAACGTAGTGAGACTCTTGTCTCAGAAAAAAAACAAAAACAAAAAAACCAATTGATCTCATTAAGACAGAGAGTAGAATGATAGTTACCAGAAGCTGGGAAGGATATGGGGGAGTGGGGATAAAGTGGGGATGGTTAATGATGCACAAATATAGTTAGATAGAATGAACAATATTTGGTAGCACAACAAAGTGGCCATATGGAATTTTAACTGCCACACTTCAGCCAAGTTCTAACCAAAGCACCAACAGAGAATGAAGATACCAGGAAATATCTTTACTATTTAACAGTGGTCTGTGGGCTAACAGCATTGAGATCCTCTGGGGGCTTTGCTGGCAATGCAGAATCTCAGGCTTGCACCCAGACCTACTAAATCAGAATCTCATTCTACCCAGATTTTCAGGTGATCCACATGTATGGTAGAGCTTGAGAAGTACCCCAAGATACTGGAATTGCCTGTTCCATCCGTATGGAAAATGCATTATTGGAAGTGGAGAGGGAAGATGGATGCAGGTACTGATTTTTCTGCTAGTTCCTGTCGCCCGTCCCCTCTCCCTCCACCTTCACACCCTCCTGGTCTAAATGCATCTCCCCACACCACTTGTTTCTACGTGTGTATGGTTCATTTGTAATAAAGATAGATGAGAATAAATCAGTGGCTTATTGGCCCCAATTTCATAATAAAAGAAACAAATTCAGTTGCTCTATCATTCTAAATAAATCTCCATTTTAGTTCATTTGACTGTCCTTTCTGAGTTGAGCTAATTCGACCTTGTACCATTTGGTTAATCTCTCACGAAAAAAATACCCTCTTATAACTTCTTTATTTTACCTACATGTATGGTAGCATGAACTGGTCAATATTTCTCACCCTTATATCCATGGGGACATCGAGAAAACAAAATTATTAGAATTGGGCACCATCATTGTATGTCAATAGAAAAGGAAATTATTTTTGGCTAAACTTTTTGTTTAAATTTTTTGGTGTTTTTTTTTTTTTTTTGGCAACAGAGTCTCATTTTGTCACCCTCATTACAGGGCTGTGACATCATAGTTCATAGCAACCTCAAACTTTTGGGCTTAAGCGATTCTCTTGCCTTAGCGGCCCAAGTAGCTGGGACTACAGGTGCCCGCTACAACACTTGGTTAATTTTGTTTAAATTTTTCTCCAAAGTAGGCCAGAGAAGTAAATTATGCCTGGAAAATATAAGCACAAAGCTTCTCTAGACAATACATTTTAAATCCAGGCCTCAACAAATTATAAGAGATAGATTTCTAAGGAATTTAAAAGCTCACAATAGAGATATCTCAGAATATGCAAGGAAACAAGGCATTATGCCTTAGACCAGTACCTCTGAATGATTTTTTCTTTTTAGCAAAAAATGTATTGCTCTAAGAGTCTATAGATTTGTGCAATCCCTATCAAGAACTAAAGTACACAGGCCAAAGTGGTGGCTAATGCCTATAATCCTAGCACTCTGAGAGGCTGAGGCAGGAGGATCACTTGAGCTCAGGAGCTCAATACCAGCCTAAGCAAGAGCAAGAACTCCTGTCTACCAAAAATAGAAAAAATAAGCCAGGAGTTGTGGCAGGTGCCAATAGTCTCAGCTACTCTCCCAGTTACTCAGAAGGCTGAGGCAGAAGGATCACTTGAGCCCAGGAGTATGAGGTTGCTGTGAGCTAGGCTGACTGCCACAGCACTCTAGGCCGGGTAACAGAGTGATGAGACTCTGTATTAAAACAAAAAAATCTAAGCACATGTTTTTTGAAGGAACTGACAAATTCATTCTAAAATCTTTATGGAATTGCAAAGGACATAGAAGAGCCAAAAATTTTGAAAAAAGAACGAAGTTGGAGGAATTACATGAACTGATTTCAACATTAACTGTAAAGCTACAGTAATTAAGATAGTGTAGTATGGTGTAAGAATACACAAATAGATTAATGGAATAGAGTTCAGAAATAGATTCTCACACATACAATCAATTGACTTTCGATGAATGTGCCAAAGGATATTTTTTCGACAAATGTACTGGAAAAACAGAATATCCACATGAAAAAACATGAGCCTTGACTTTTACTTCATACCATATGCAAAAATTAACTTGAAATAATCAAAGACCTACTTCTACAAGCTAAATTTATAACAGTGCTAGAAGAAAAAATAGGAAAAACATCTTCACAGTCTTGGATTAGGCAAAGATTCCTTTCATGGGACACAAAAGCATGAAAAGAAAACCTGGTAAATTAAACTCCATCACAGTTTCAACTTCTAATCTTCACATCAGAAAGGACTGACAAAGGACTTGTATGCAAAATATAAAAACAACTCTTACAAATCAAAAAGATAAAAAACAATTTTTTTAATGGGTAGAAGATTTAAGACAGCATTTTACAAAAGAAGATACAAAATTGGCCAATCAGTACATGAAAAATGCTAAACATTTTTATTTACTAAAGAATTATAAATTAAAACTATAATAAGATGCCACTCTCATGGGTAAAAAAAATTAAAAACTGACAGCATCTGGGCAGCGCCTATGGCTCAAGGAGTAGGGTGCTGGCCCCATATGCCAGAGGTGGTGGGTTCAAACCCAGCCCTGGCCAAAAAAAAAAAAAAAAAAAACCAAACAGACAGCATAAAGGATGTAGAACAACCAGAACTTGCATTTGTTGCTGGTACAACCACTTTTGAAAGTAATGGCTCGGCGCCTGTGGCTCAAGCGGCTAAGGCGCCAGCCACATACACCTAAGGTGGTGGGTTCAAATCCCCACCCCGGGCCCGCCAAACAACAATGATGGCTGCAACCAAAAAAAAAAAAATGGCCAGGCATTGTGGCAGACGCCTGTAGTCCCAGCTACTTGGGAGGCTGAGGCAGGAGACTAGCTCGAGCCCAGGAGTTGGAGGTTGCTGTGAGCGTGAAGCCATGGCACTCTACCCAGGGGGACAGCTTGCGGCTCCGTCTCAAAAAAAAAAAAAAAAAAGAAAAGTAAGTAATCCAGCAGTTACTTATAATATTACACTAACCATATGACCCAGCAATTCAACTCCAACTTATTTACCCAAGAAAAATGAAAACATGTTTGCCTGACATAAATTTTTATAGCAGCTTTATTCATTATAGCAAAAACAAAACAGAAAATAACCAAAGTATCTGTCAGCAAGTAAATAGATAATGGTATATCTATATATCGACATAAAGAAAAAACTACTCAACCATAAAAGGGAATAAACTGATATACACAACATGAATAAATTCAAAACATTGAAAAAATACATTTAGTTATTTGAAAAGCATGCTAGGTCAAAGAAGCCACCCCCGAAGCATATATACTGTGTGATCCTGTTTATGTGAAACTCTAGAAAACGGGAAATAACCTACAATGACAGACAACAGGTTAGTGGTTGCCTGGGATCAGACGTGGGGATGGGAAAGGAATAGGAGAGAATATTTTGTCAAGACAGAACCATTCTCAATCTTGACCATGATGATAATTGCACAAGTTTACATTTGTCGAAATCCAACCAACTCTTGTTTTAAAATGGGGCATTTTACTGTATATAAATTATAATAATGTTGATTTTACAAAACTGAAAGGGGGCATTGAAATTTGAAGGTTGAAAAAAATGAAATTATGATATCTGGAAATGAAATATATAATTATTTATTCTATTTAAGGAGGATACAAAGCCTGTCCAGAAAATATCCAGCCATGCATGTCTGTATTTTTCATCTTACATGGCTGGATACTTTCTGGACAGCCCACCACCCCCGCCACACACACCCAAGCTAGATGTTAGTAAGACATTTGATGCTCAGGGTATTAAAGAAGATAAAACAGCAGGTAGTGTCTGTGGCTCAAAGGGGCAGGGCGCCAGCCCCATATGCCGGCGGTGGCTGGTTCAAACCCAGCCCTGGCCAAAAACTGCAAAAAAAAAAAAGAAAAAGAAATGAACATACTTGCGTGCACAATGCCAATTATTTGTCTTAAAGAAGTTATGCCAGTTTTGTTCATTTAAGCACTCATTTGTTATGACCAGCTCTCCCCACCCTCCCTCTTTCTTTGTTTTTATTTCTTCTGACTCAAAAGTCTGTGTATAAACACGCCCCAAAACTGCTCAGCCAAAGGTCACAGTGACCTACTTCCTAATTGTCAATCCCAAGGCGCTCGTTATAAATGTTCATCTTACCTGAATTCTGGACCATACTCAACACCAGCTACTCCTCCAGTCTAATAGAACTTGTGACTCTTTCACTTCAGAGACCCCAGTCTATCTGAGTCCCTTCCAGACTGCCCCATCTCAGCTGCTGCTTCTGTTCATCCCAGACGTTTTCATAAAGAGGCAGATAGTAAATATATTAGGCTTTGTGGGTCATGTGGTCCTCTCAGGTAATTCTCTTTGTTTTTTGTTTGTCCGTTGTTGTTTAAAACCCTTGGGAAAGTAAAAGCCATTCTTAGCCAGCTGTGACAAGTGTTTCTGGTCTACTGTAGCCCTCCTTTTCCCTCGCACCCATTCCCTTCCCTCCAACACCAACCAGTAGTAACACAATGGCCTAGAGGGTGATGCCCTTTAAGTTCCACCTTTCCATGAAAGGGATATTAAGGGTGCCCATTTTCTGCATTCCAAGATAAAATGTAGTTGCACAAAACAAAAAGGGCAAAGTAAATGAACAGATGATTCATAAAATAATAAACATCAACGGCTTATAAACATATTATGCACATTAAAAAATTCTGAACTTTATACACAACTTTTTCATTTTTTTTGAAACAAAGTCTCACTATGTCACCCTTGGTAGAGTGGCATGGCATGGAAGCTCACAGCAACCTCATACTCTTGGGCTTAAGCGATTGTCTTGCCTCAGCCACCCAAATAGCTGGGACTACAGGTGTCTGTCACGACGCCTGGCTATTTCTTTGTTGTAATTGCCATTGTTGTTCGGCAGGCCCTGGCTGGGTTGGAACTCGCCAGCCCCAGTGTATGTGGTTGGCACCCTAGCCTCATATACAACTTTTAAAACGTAAAGTAAAAGCAATGAGATATGATTTTTCAATCTTACAGAATAATAAAAATGATAACATAAGGTGTTGAGGAATTAGAGAAATAAGTAAGCATTGTCCTCTTTGGTGGATAATTTAGCAATGCCTATTAAAATACAAGATGTACCTGTCTTCTCATTTTTTATACACTATCATTTCTACATAATGTATAAAAAAGGCAAGATGGAGAATATATGCCTATACAACAAAGTATGAAGGGTTTTCAGAGTGAGGCAATATCCAGAGTGCTGTGCGTCATGAGAGGGAGGGAGATTTTATATCCTTTTGTATTGTTAGAATATTTTTCTTAGATATATTACTATAATATTTACTGTATTAATAAAATTGAATGGATAGATGTTAACAACATGGATGGATAGATGGATAGAATAGTTTTATAAACTATTCTAGAGAAGAATAATTGAGATAGAGTGACCTTAAAAATTATCTAAGTCAACACCATCATTTGCTGATGAGAAAACTGAGCCCTGAGTGATTCTGTGGCATTCCTGAGATCTTACAGGCAGAGCTGGAACTTGGGTCCAGGGCCTCCCAGGTCCCAGTCCACACTTGTCCCTTTACCACCTGTCCTTGGATGACCCCCTCAATGCAAGGAGTTCATCTCAATCCTTGGAACTTGATGAAGAAATACAGTGTTTACAAAACTGTACATTCGCAACATGTTTTCTAAAAAAAAAAAAAAAATCTGATCTTGTATTTTAAAATTACCAAAGTATTAGATAAAGCAAAAGTGTATTATGTTACTTCCTCAGCAAACATTCCACTCCTGCCCCATTGTGTGGCAGCCCTGAGTGACCCCACTCCCAACTGCAGGTGAGGATGAATCTCAGCAGGTGTCCTTCCCCCCCCCACAGTCATTTACTTAGAGTATACCAGCCTAAGCCAATCAGCCATTCTTCCGGACACACGGATTCATTCCAGGCTTGTCTAATCAATGTTGAACCTCAAGATTTTCGCTGAGAAGTATTTCTCTGCTCCGAGGATATGGTAGGTTGCATGTATGAAGCTTGAGACTGCTACCGTCATTTTGCCACCATGAGTGAATCCTGAAGCTGAATGCAGTTGACAAAATGGGAAGCAGAGTAGAGAGATGGAAAACAAACAAGATCCTTGAAGACATTATTAAGTTGCCAGATCACACCAACCGTGGCACTGTCACGCCCTCAAATCATACTGTATCTCTGGACCTCCCAGTCACATGAGCAAAAGGTCCCCTATAGTATTTAAGCTAATTTCAATTAGGTTTTCTGTTACTAGGTGAAGAGACCTAACTAATACATGTTTTAAAGTGAAATTCTCCCTATTTTAAGACCCACAAATAACCCCTGTAAATAATTTGGCGTGTGCCCTTTTTGATATATACACATTATTGGGTTTGGGGGATTCATTTTGTTTGTTGTTTGTTTGTTTTGGACAGAGTCTTGCTCTATCATCCTGTAGAATGCAGTGTTGTCATCATAGCTCACTGCAACCTCAATCTCCAAGTCTCAAATGATCCTCTTGCCCCAGCCTCCTAAGTAGCTGTAACTACAGGTGCATGCCAGCAGAACTGAATAATTTTTCTATTTTTAGTACAGACAGGGTCTCATTCTTGCTCAGTTGAGTCTTGAACTCCTGAACTCAAGCAATCTTCCCACCTCAGCCTCCCAGAATGCTAGGATTACAGATGTGAGCCCGGCCTATGGTTTTGGGGTTTTGGGGGGGGGGGTAGGGCAGGATGGGGTGGGTTTTTGTTAAGCTACATCAGTTATAATACTCATGTTTTTTACAATATGCTTTTCTCCCCGTTCAATAGCATGGAATGGGTAGTTTCCCTATCAGCACAAACAAATCTACCTACTTGTCACAGTATATCTCAAGGTATGGCTGTAATGAATTTAGCAAACCGTCCCTCTACTTTAATAGAACTTTAGATTTAGTCTCTATGCCAGGCATCCTCAAACTATGGCCCGCCTAGGACATTTATCTGGCCCGCAGGGTGTTTTTGCCACCACTGCCTGTCCTGCTTAGCAGGTGATTCATCCCGGGGCCTGCAGTCTGGCCCTCCCACAGTCTGAGGGACAATGAACTGGCCCCCTATTTTAAGTTTGGGGACCCCTGCTCTATGCTAATGCACTAATACATACACCATCTCACATGTGTGTGTGACACATTATAGGGAGTGACTAAACGTATGGGGGATTAAATCAGACTGCCTGGATTTAAATCCTGGTCTCACTAATTACTAGCTGTGAAACCTTGAGTAGACTGCTTAACTTACCAAAGATTCAGTTTCTCCTTCTGGAAAATGGAGGTAATTATTGGTCTACATTCTACAGGCAGAATCTTATCAAAGAAATTTGGTGCCCCATATATTATAATTCACCCAGCATAATATCTGGCACATAGTAAGTGCTCAGTTAACAGTAGCTGTTCTTATCATCGTTGGAATCAATCCCTAGAATTGAACTTTCTCTTCAGAAGCATATTAACCTTTTAACTTTTCATAGATGCTGCCAATGGCCCTTGAGAAATAAAGCAAGTTTTACTCTCCCCTCCCCCACTTTGATTCCCATCCTTACCAGCACTGGGTCTTTTTTTTTTTTTTTTTGAGAGAGAGTCTCAAGCTGTCTCCCTGGATAGAGTGCAGTGGTGTCACAGCTCACAGCAACTTCCAACTCTTGGGCTTAAGCCATTCTCTTGCCTCAGCCTCCCAAGTAGCTGGGATTGCAGGCCTAGCACCAACACCCGGCTATTTTTTGGTTGTAGTTGTCATTGTTGTTTAGCGGGCCTGGGCTGGATTTGAACCTGCCAGCTCCAGTGTATGTGGCTGGCACCTTAGCCGCTTGAGCTACAGGCTCCGAGCCAGCACTGGGTCTTTTTAATTTTTGCTAGTCCAATAGGGAAAAAGTTACTTATTGCAGTTTTAATTTGCATTTCTCAGATCCCTACTGAGAATTTTAATGGTTTATCAGCCATTTGTATTGCTACTACACAAATTGCCTGTCCATCTGTTTTGCCTCTTTTTCCTTTGAGTTTGTCTTTTTCCTTCTGGCTCTTTGTGTACATATAGGATATTAAAACTTAATTAAATATATGATGTCAATATTTTATTCTAACCTGTCATTCTAGCTATGTCTTTTAACTTTTTAGCATGCCCTTTGTTGTATAGAAGTTTATGTTTTGTATGTTGTCAAATCTGTCACTTTTTTTTCTTGTGGCTTCTGGATTATGTCTTTTTTAGGAATGTTTTTGTTTGGGATTTCTGAAGCACATTTGGCTTTTCTATTTAGAGCTGGGTCATTTCTGGGTTTGGGGCTTACCATGGAATTTTTGTCTACAGTGGCCTGGGCCTCTGGGATGTTATTACAGGCTCTTAACTCCTTGGACTGAAAAATCTTATAGGGCCCAGCCCTGGTCTTGGAACTGTGTCTACAGTGCCCCCTCCTGGGCACCATGAAACACCCTATGAGAACAGGCTCCTGAGCTGAGGAAGGGAGGGGCCTGAATTTACTGAGCAGTCAGGGGTGGGATACAGGAATGAGAAAGTCAAGGTCCCTGCCCGGGAAGGACATATAGAACAGTGAAGGAAACATGACATAAACTGATCATTCCATTTTGTCTCCTATAGCTGATTAACCATCTAGTCTACCCTTATAAAATGTTTAAATTTAGGTAGTGATAGTGACTAAATTGCTTCTTTTAGTATTATAGAACTCTAGTTTAAAAATGGATCCAAGGAATTATGATCTAAGATTCCATAAGAACCAAAGAATTATCTTCTAAGTGAGACAAATAAAACCAGCCTGGTGTGTGGAAGGCAGAGCCTTGGATAGGAATTAGTTCCTGGGATTCTAACCTGGGTTGTGCCAGGAACAAGCCGGGTGACCCAAATACTCCCTAGACCTCTGGCCTTGGTTCTTTCCAAGTTAGCTTTCAGGATCTTGGGGTAAGGGAGACTTTGGAGGAGGAAGGCATGGGGAGGGGGGTGATGCATGAGGATGGTTTTGTCATTTCATTTCGATCTTTGTCACATTGAAAAACCCTGGCCTTGGCTCGGCGCCTATAGCTCAACTGGCTAAGGCACCAGCCATGTACACCTAAGGTGGCGGGTTCGAATCCCCAGCCCGGACCCGCCAAACAACAATGACGGCTGCAACCAAAAAATAGCCGGGCGTTGTGGTGGGCGCCTGTAGT
>CAUYTI010011945.1:0-11183 GCA_963575145.1 Galago senegalensis
TGGCGGGCGCCTGTGGTCCCAGCTACTTGGGAGGCTGAGGCAGGAGACTCGCTTGAGCCCAGGAGTTGGAGGTTGCTGTGAGCTATGGTGCCACGGCACTCTGCCCAGGGGGATAGCTTGAGGCTCTGTCTCAAAAAAAAAGAAATGAAAATCCTTCCCAAACTCTCTACTACACTGAGCACTGAAGCACCCTTGTATTTGCCTTCTTTTTCTCTACCCTATTCCTTTCTCCACTGTTGTAGCCCCACTTCCGTGTATCTCTTTACTTTATAGTTGTAGTTCACTCTCAAGTGAAGCTAATTCTCTGTTTTCTACTAATTTCTACTAATTTCTAATTAGTAACTTCTACTGTTAGCTAATTAGCTAATTTCTACTGTTTTCATCCAGTACAGCATAGAGAAAACTATCTCCTCTAATATCCATATAAATCTCTCATTACTTTTAATCAACATTCCAAAATTATAGCAATTCTAAACTCAGGGGAGGGATTGATGTCTAATGTATGTTTTCATTAAGGATAAGTTCTTTATGTATTGTGAGCGTATAGTATTTTATGATTTAGTTCATTACATTTTAACCTAGCTGACAAGGCAGTTGTGGGGATATGTAGCTCAGGTTTAGTGGCAGAGAGAAACAGAAATTGTCCTTGTATTTTTTAACACAGATAGATCTCATAGGACTAAACTGTTTGTCGTATCCTAATTGGTTAAACGCTGCTCTGCTTCCACCAGCTGTATGCACCTGGGCAAAGCACTTAACTCTTCGAAGCCTCAGTTTCCCCTTCTATAAAAGGGAATAACAGTGTCTACCCCATCACATTGTGAAGGACTAAATGAAACAATGCACCTGAAGCGCTGGGCAAAATATGTGGCACACAGTCCCTCAGGAGATTAGCCGTTATTGCTGTTGTGATGGCTGTGTTTCTCTTCCATCCTACCCTCAGAGCACAAGAAAAAGAAAATCCCATTTTCACATATGGAGAATTTTTCATATTTTGTTCAGGCATAAAAGTAGTCAGCAAGTTTTCATAGATTTCTACAAATAAAAGTTTGTATAATTTAGCATCGTTAGGAACATGTTATTTCTGTTCCAGGTGCCAGTTGGTATGCTGCGGACTAACATAGAGTACAACCTCTGCAACGTGAGACTGTATGTGCGTCGCATGATACTGTCCACGTGTAGAAAATTATACCACATGTGCACATGCTACACACCAGGCGTGTTTGTGGTGCGTGCAATGAATTTACTTGTTTTCTTCAGAGTCCCACTTCTGCAGAGCATTGCCTCTGATGTGACTATTGTAAATACAGCTGTTGGAAATACAAACTCCTAGTGTCATCTGTATTTCATTCTCCAAAAATTTCAAGACATACCTTTTCTTTTACTCTGGTAAACTTTTTGGCAGAATATTTTCATAATAAGGAATTCATAAAATACTTCCAAAGAACCCAGTTTTTGCTCGCATTGGAGCAATATCTTTCCTCTATGTCATTTTAAGTACAGTGGCTGAGTAATCTTTTTAGCTTTAGGTAAAGTGTGGATAGTTTTAACTTTTTTCTTTTCCTTCCTTTCCTTGTATTTCTGTCCTGTACCAACCCCAGGCAAAAACACAGGCTGCCAAGAGCAATAGTGTCTAATTATAAGGCAGTGTAGGTCACAAAACTAAACAGTTTTCTGAAGACACACAAGGACTGAGTTTAAATCTGGGCTCTCCCACTGCTTCTTTGTGTGACTTCTCAGGAAGCACTTCTCTCTGAGCCTCAGTTTCTTCATCTGTAAAAAGGGAGCCATGAAATCCTGTCGCACAAGAGCCTCTTGTACACACATAAAGGCTTAATGGTCATGAATAGTCATTGTTTGTATCTCTGAACTCTGGAGGCAACTGTTAATTCAAAGACATCAATACTGAATTCATTCTGTTACTATAGCCCAGCTATCTTTTGGATAAGTCCTGGAATTCCATTGTGGTATTTTATGTTTCAGTAAGATGAATTTGGTGCCCTGGTTTCTTGTTTGCCCATACTAATCTATCCTGAGTCAGGCTGCTCTCTGTATAATATGGAAGTCCCAGAACAGCTTGGTGAGAGTTGATGCTGCTCCAGGATGACATGTTCCACATACTTCTTGACAGAATTGCTTCATTTTAATCCAGGAAAGATTGTAGAAATAATATCCTCTGTTAGTCTTCTTTCATCCCCTCAATAATAGTCAGGGCACTTGGGTGCCTCCCTTGATCCAGCCCCTGCTCTCCCCACCCCTGCCACAGGACCCCTGTTTGTGAGTTCCTCTAAAGCAGATTTTCTCATCCTCAGCACTATTGACATTTGGGGCTGGATATGGTTGTGGGGGGCTGTCCTGTGCATTGTAGGATATTCAGCAGTGTTTTTGGCCTCTACACACTAGATACCAGTAAGTATAGCACCTTCCTAATTGTGACAACCTGAAATGTATCTAGACATTACCAGACGTCCCCTAGAGGGATGAGGGGTTAAAAGCATCCTGTTTAAGAGCTGCTGGTTTAAGGCAAGTGCTAGATCATCTGTCACGTGTGTACCTGCTTAGCACAGGACTCCAAACACAGCACACTCTCAAATGCGTGCATGTAGGACTCACCTACCTATCTAGTCTCTAGCAGTTAGGGAATGTTCTTTATTTACCAGATAGCAAAAATGAAATACAAGGTCCATAGATTTACAAGCTCAAAGTAGAAAACTAGCCACCACTTCCTAAAATTGGCCACTGGTAATTATGTCATTTTTTGTTTTTTTGCTGAGGATACCCTTTGCCCTGCTATTAAAACCACCACACCTCATTCCCACCAGCTCTCATTGTATCTCTGTGGCTCTTGCTGCAGCTTCCATTTTCTTGTGCAATAGTGGAAGTGAGTGAGTAAGCATTTTTTTTTCCTGGAAAATTCAGTCAAAGGGTAAAGAAAGAGGTATGTATAAGCAGTAAGATGGGCGTATTCCCACTCTCATCCCTTTGCTCAGAGAGAATTGGAGACAGAGCTGCAGTAGAGTTCTAGTAAATTCTAGTAAATATCTGCTTCTTGAGTATGTTTAATTTGTTAGAGAGTTTAAATGATCTCCCCAGAAAACAAATTATATAACCCTAGTTATTTTATTCAGTAAGTTTTGGCATTTGGCATTTTACCACGTGATAGGTAGGTACAGAGCCATAAGGATGTTTTCTCTTGAAGAGCTTGCTCGGGCTGCCATTTTAGATTATGTATTTGTTATATTATTTGTGTTTCCTAGTGTGCTTTTTAAAAATCTTAAAGAAATACTGTGAAAACTTATTTCTTTCCTGTTTTATAAGCCTTACTCCCCCTCTCATCACACACACTTATCTGTCTGTTACTATTGGAAGGTGACAGCACTTTAAAGTTAAAAGCTTAGACTGCATTAATGTACACAGCTATGATTCAATAAAAATTAAGAAAAAATAAAGTTAAAAGCTACTAAAACATACCTCTAACAAACACCACTGTAACAATTATAGTGCCTGTGTCTTCTACGGCCTTCTTGCTGATAAAGCTTAGGAGGAAATTCCTAATAGCTAAATGATGGCTGTTTTATAAAGAGAACTAAATATAAAGTCAGAGGAAAAGGCAGTGACATTTAAAATCCCATTAAGCAAGCTGTCCTAAGGAGTACAGGTGTTGCATTACGTGTTGAATGTGAAGGAGAAAAGAAAACTACATCTAGCCTGGTTTCTGACTAAACCACAGCAGTGGTATTTGGTGCTGTGTCTTCACATCAACATCTGGTTTGTCTTCAGGGTTTCTGATGTATGTTGCTTGTTAATACGATGCCTGAAAATACTGAAGGAAGTGCCTGGAAATACACCAATTCTTTTAAAGTTTTATTTTTTACTGTCCATTTCAGATACGGTTTTGGAGAGGCAGGGAAGCCTAAATTTGGCATTGAACCCAATGCTGAGCTTACGTATGAAGTTACACTTAAGAGCTTCGAAAAGGTGAGAAAATACCAACTTCTCTCAAATCATGGTAGATTCCTTGTCCATCTACTTCCTGTGAATCAGCATTTTATATCAGTGGGTGGTGGAGCTAGATGGGGTTTATTTGTATATTGTGCTTTTCGTTATCAAGTTTGTCTTTTGTCTCCAACACAGCTACTGAAGTATGGGACGACTGACATAGCACAGCTGACACACAGCCGAGGAGCTCGATGTTCTTATTTTGTTCCTATGTGTCAGCTTTTTTCTTTTTTTTAAAACTTTTTTGGGCAGAATCCAAGACTTGTTCCCTTATTTGTTCCTAGACTTGTTCTTTTTGTACTTTTTTTTTCCTGGGTTGAGGACAAAAAGGTTCACATTCTGCCAAGCAGCTCCTTGGGGGAGTGGGGTGCAGCTTTCCAGTGCTGAACGTGTCGTACCCTTTCCAGGAGTCTGAGGAGGCCTGTACTGGGGTTCCGAGTAGTTATCCCAATTTTTGCAAGGCCACAGGGACCACCAGCCCTGTGGCCCAGGGATACAAGGAAAAAATCTGCCAACCCGAGGCCTTTTCTTTTCATACCTATCCAAGTGGAGAAGAGAGAATTTGGCAGTTGCCTTTCATTCCAGAAACAGTATCTGTCCTTGCCCATGTTTCCATCTCAGGCTCACCTGTGGGGACTCCAACAGCAATTGCACTGGCCACAAGCAACATGTACCACCCCCTGCATTTCCAAAGACCCTAGAGCCTCAAGGACTGCATCTTATATTCCTTCTTTTATTCCCACATGGTGCTCCCACAAAGCTCCCTGTTTTGTACATTAAGCTTTTGACTAGAAACGTGACTGTATATATTTTGTTAGACTTAAACAGCTTTGTCCTATAGGCTTGTACCTTTAGGTTGAGAAAATGAGGGAAGGACTGCTTTGGAATTTTTCCAAGTGGTAGTGTTCTAGTTCTACCCCTCTCACTTTATGTTCCCCAAACAAACAAATGCTCTGGTTGTGACCTTCACTTCTTGTCCAATAACCTTTTCTGAAGGCCTGCTAGCTCAGCACTGATTCTTTATGCTATTTTCATAGCATATTATGTTTTAGGGACAAGTAATCTTTAGCATGTAGTTGTTTAGACTTTTTTTTTTTTTTTGAGACAGAGCCTCAAGCTGTCCCCCTGGGTAGAGTGCCGTGGCCTAGCTCACAGCAACCTCCAACTCCTGGGCTCAAGCGAGTCTCCTGCCTCCGCCTCCCAAGTAGCTGGGACTACAGGCGCCCGCCACAGCGCCTGGCCATTTTTTGGTTGCAGCGGTCATTGTTGTTTGGTGGGCTCGGGCTGGATTCGAACCTGCCACCTTAGGTGTATGTGGCTGGCACCTTAGCCACTTGAGCCACAGGCACCAAGCCAGTTATTTAGACTTTTAACTTTCCTATTTCCTTTCTTCCATTGCCCAGGCCTAGAGTGCAGTGGTGTGATCATAGCTCACTGTAGCCACCTTGAACTCCTGGGCTCAAGTGATCTCTCTGCCTCACCCTCTTAAGTCGCTGGGACCACAGGAGTGCACCACTATGCCTGGTTAATTTTTTTACTCTTTATAGAGACAGTGTCTCACTATGTTGCCCAGGCTGGTCTTGAACTCCTGGCTTCAGCCTCCCCAAAAACTGGGATTATAAGCATGAGGCTCTATTTCCATTTTTATAAAGTAACCCCTTGCCCCTCCCCACCCATGGTCCAGTGGATCCTGCTTATTTAGGAACATCTCACTGTGGCATGTCACAACATACCTGTGCCCTGTCATCACTCCTAGAGTACATTCATGCAGTGCTGCATGGTATATTTGAAACCATGGGGAAGGTGTGTGATGTTGGAGGCAATGTGATTCAATTCTCTGCCCTATAGTCTTAGGAATATATTTATCCTCCATAAAGACTGAAGCCCATAAAAATTACAAAGGGCCCTTGTGAACTAGGTCAGGGGATTGGTGCCAAAACCCAGGATCAGAGTGTAACCAGGTTTTTGAATAATTGAGCTACATTGTTGCTAAATAATTATTGATACATTAAGAAGCAACATGGGTTGCCAGAAAGACTAGTAACCCTCTCATTGTTCACTTTTAAAAAGGCAGAGGGGCGGGGCTTGTCTGAGGGAGAGTGAGACCCCAATTTATGAAAAAACTAGAAAAATCCAGCCGGGTGCCTGTAATCCCAACGGCTTTAGAGGCTGAGGCAGCAGGATGCCCACAGCCCAAGTCTGAGATTGCAGTGAGCTACTCAGGGCATAGGGTAGAACTCTGTCTTGACAAAAAAAAAAAAAAAAAAAGATGGTGAGGACTATTACACCAGGAATACATACTAATTGTCTTTTGAATAGAATTTTACAGTTACCCACTTAAACTTCCTCATTCATATGCAATAAATAGCGCTGACCACACACCCACTGTCACTTTCCCTAAAGGATCCCAGGTTGTTCTCTTGGTTCTTTATGATCCTTCTAAAACCAGCTGTAAATATATATATATATAGCAATTCAGTTATTTCTAGATTTGCATCTTTAATGAAGAAGACTAATAATAATCACACTACAGACTAGCAGACAATAATGCCATCATTTATTTATGGCTCTGAAGTGATGTCATTGCATGAGCTTTACCCTCTAATTATACGTTTGACTTGAAATTCCCCAAGTATACATCTTCAAGTTGATACAGTTTGGAGGCTTTAGTATGTCTGGTTATTTTAGAGTAGCAAGAGAACCACTTGACCTGAAATTTGAAAATTCTATGTGAGGCTCGGTGCATGTAGCTCAAGCAGCTAAGGTGCCAGCCACATACACCAGAGCTGGTGGGTTTGAATCCAGCTTGGGCTTGCCAAACAACAGTGACAACTACAACCAAAAAATAGTCGGGCATTGAGGCGGGTGCCTGTAGTCCCAGCTACTTGGGAGGCTGAGGCAAGAGAATTGCTTAAGCCCAGCAGTTGGAGGTTGCTGTGAGCTGTGACACAACAACACTCTACTAAGGGTGACAACTTGAGGCGCTGCCTCAAAAAGGAAAAAAAAAGGGCTCAGTGCCTGTGGCTCAAGCGGCTAAGGCGCCAGCCACATACACCTAAGGCAGCAGGTTCGAATCCCCAGCCCAGGCCCGCCAAACAACAATGATGTCTGCAACCAAAAAAATGGCCGGGCGTTGTGGCGGGCGCCTGTAGTCCCAGCTACTTGGGAGGCTGAGGCAGGAGACTCACTTGAGCCCAGTAGTTGGAGGTTGCTGTGAGCTGTGACGCTATGGCACTCTACCCAGGGGGATAGCTTGAGGCTCTGTCTCAAAAAAAAAGAAAAAAAAGAAAGAAAGAAAAACAAAAGAAAATTCTATATGAATATGCAGCTATGATTTGACTACAATAGTGTTCCCATTTTAGAGTTGAAAAACTGAGGCTTGAGAAAAACAACTTAGTAGAAAGATCTGTAAGAGGAAAATACAAGGCCCGAGCTTTGTGTAGCTTCAGACCTTATAATTCTCGAGATGCACTTTTAATAGTGTTCAGCTTCCTGTGTTTTTGCCTTGTCTTCCCTCTTGAGCAGCGTGTATCAAGCTACAGCTTGGTCATCATGGAAAAGTTGAGTTCTTAAAACAACACAAAAAGAATTAGCCTAGTAGTAAATCGGCAGTGATGCACAATTTCAACAGCAAGAGTGTTTTTAGTTTTGAGCATACACTAGAAGTAGCTCCTGCTTGTTCTAATGGACGTCAACTGATGCTTTTCCTTCCCTGTTCATCTAACTGTTGTCACAAATTTACACACAGGCCAAAGAATCTTGGGAGATGGATACCAAAGAAAAATTGGAGCAGGCTGCCATTGTCAAAGAGAAGGGAACCTTATACTTCAAGGTGTGTGAGTCCCTGCACAATCTTTTCCACCTAAGGGAATTTACTCAAGTGTCACTGAATTGTGCTGATATTCCGTACTCTGAATGCTGTCAACATCCTTCTTGGTAAAAATAAGCCAGAATGTTTACAAGTCTATCTTTCAGTGTAAGAAATGTGAGAAAAGAATTAGTGTGGGGAAAAAAAAAGAATACAAATACCACTTTTATAAATTCTACTTTTTTTTTTTTTTTTTTTTGAGACAGAGTCTCACTCAGTCGCCCTTGGTAAAGTGCTGTGGCATCACAACTCACAGAAACCTCAAACTCTTGGGCTCAAGCGATTCTCTTGTCTCAGCCTCCCAGGTAGCTGGGACTACAGGTGCCCACCACAACGCCTGGCTATTTTTAGAGACAGAGATTCACTCTGGCTCGGCCTGGTCTTCAACCTGTGAGCTCAAGCAATCTACCTGCCTTGCTCTCCAGAGTGTTAGGATTACAGGCGTGAGCCACCACTCCCAGCTATACATTCTACTCTAGATCATACCCTTCCACGAAAGCAGACCAGGTCTGGCTTGCCCACTCATCACAGTATCATTCAACGTCTAAAATATCTTGCTTGAGCTCAGCACCTGTGGCTCAAGCAGCTAAGGTGCCAGCCACATACATCTGAGCTGGCGATTTTGAATCCAGCCCAGGCCAGCCAAACAACAATGACGGCTGCAACCAAAAAATAGCTGTGTGTTGTGGCGGGTGCCTGTAGTCCCAGCTACCTGGGAGTTGGAGACAGGAGAATCGCTTAAGCCGAGGAGTTGGAGGTTGCTGTGAGCTATGATGCTATGGCACTCTACCCAGGGGGACAGCTTGAGACACTGTCTCAAAATTTAATAATAATAAAAATAAATAAAATATCTTGCTTGGGATTTAGTTAGCACTCACCACTTGTGGAGTTAATAGAAATATTGTTAGCAAGTAAAGGGCTTCCTAGGGGTCTGTTTCCCATCATTTTCCTTCCCATTGTTTTGGGGTAGTCACCAGGGCATATGACAAAAGGAAAGAGAAACCAGCAGGAAGAGAGGACTCAGGGCTTCTTACGGTCAAGATGATCCCTGCATACTTGCTTTTGTGAGGAACCTTAAGAAATTCTTGAATGATATTCATCATAGATTTCTTCTCAAAGACACTTTCTTGTAGCATCTAGGAGTGTGATATTTTCTTACTTAGATCTTTTCTTTTTTTTTGCCAGGGGACAATGTGTCACTTTGTCGCCCTATTCATAACTCACAGCAACCTCAAACTCCTGAGCTCAAGTGATTCTCTTGCCTGAGCCTCCTGAGTAGCTAGAACTTCAGGTGCTCCCCACAATGCCTGGCTGTTTTTAGAGACAGGGGTCTCGCTCTTGCTCAGGCTGGTCTCAAACTCCTGAGCTCAGGCAATCCGTCCACTTGGCCTCACTGAGTGCTAGAATTACAGGTCTGAGCCACCACTCCCAGCCTTCTCACTTTGATCTTAAACCCCCAGATGTAAGAAAAAAAAGCAACAACATTTTGTTCAGTTGTAATCAGAACAGCCATTGCTGCCTCATCCCCAAACAGATGGCTTCTCCATGTTAAGTGGAAAAGGTTTGATGAGAACTAGGGGGAGTTTTATCAAGCTTCATTCCTTTTTTCTTTTCTGCCACTGCAATCCATGAACAGAAATAAGGGAATGTTAAATTCGGCAATAGAGAGCAGAGATGCATAAATGTACTTTAACAAGTCTTTTTTTTGAGACAAGAGTCTCACTTTGTAACCTTTGGTAGAGTGCCCTGATGTCACAACTCACAGCAACCTCAAACTCTTGGGCTTAAGCTATTCTCTTGCCTCAGCCTCTCAAGTAGCTGGAACTACAGGCACCCACTACAGCACCTGGCTATTTTTTGGTTGTAATTGTCATTGTTGTTTGGCAGGCCCGGACTAGATTCAAACCCTCCAGCTCTGGGTATGTGGCTGGCACCCTAGTCCCTGAGCTACAGGCACTAAGCCATACTTTTAACAAGTCTTTACTGGACATCTACTGTAACCTCATTAGGAGGTTGTAAACATGGCAATGTTAACCCAAATGAAACAACTAGAGAATCATGTGAGAATATATAATCAACATAAAATCAGCACAGCTAGAGGACAAAATGTATGGTCTTTGTTTTTTGAACTTTGACCTAAGACTCACCATTGAGTCATGAAATCAATTTCGTGGAAGTATATTCCAATATGTTGTAAGAATAAGTTTTGTTGCTTAAAACTTGTTTAGTTGTGTTAGAGTAGATACCGGATTGCAGATTAGAACATACTATTTACTGTAGGTAGTAATCAGATAAAATTGAAATTGATGATTTAGATAATACATAATTATTTATATACTTCTACTTATTTATTTATCATTAATTATTATATACACTAAAATATTGCATGGATTGCCAGAAAGCATTAGAAATTGGAAAAACTGAGATTTATGGCTTTTCAAATAACTAAAAGTCATGTAAGATCCAAAAAGGTTATATAGCTCATCCTAGCACTCTGGGAGGCCAAGGCAGGAAGATCACTTGATTTCAGAAATTCAAAACCAGCCTGAGCAAGAGCAAGACTTTATCTCTACTAAAAAATAGAAGAGTTAGCCAGATATTGTGGTGGATACCTGTAGCCCCAGCTACTCAAGAAGCTGAGACAGGAGGATCTCTTGAGCCCAGGAGTTTAAGGTTACTATGAGCTAGGCTGATGCCATGGCACTCTAGCCTGGACAACAGAGAGAGACTCTGTCTCACCAAAAAAAAAAAAAAAAGGCTCACACCTGTAATCGTAGCACTTTGAGAGACCAAGGGTGGATTGCCTAAGCTCATGAGTTCGAGACCAGCCTGAGCAAAAGCAAGACCCTCATCTCTACTAAAAGTAGAAAAACTGAAGCAAAAGGATCACTCGAGCCCAAGTTGGAGGTTGCTGTGAGCTATGACATCATAGCACTCTACACAGCTATGGGTGACAGCTTGAGACTCTGTCTCAAAAAAAAAAAAAAATGGATAGTGCATGTGGCTTAGTGAATAGGGCACTGGCCCCACATACCAGAGGTGGTGGGTTCAAACCCAGCCCTGGCAAAAAAAAAAAAATTATACAATAGAACCTCTGTAAGTTGACCACACAAAGGACTGTAACAAACTAGTCGACATACAGAAGTGGTCAGCATAAGGAACTAGGCATATGTACTGGTTGTGATGTCCAGTCTTATGAAAACTAAGTCAACTTGGCTCGGCGCCTGTGGCTTAAGCGGCTAAGGCGCCAGCCACATACACCTAAGGTGGCAGGTTTGAATCCCCAGCCCAGGCCCGCCAAACAACAATGATGGCT
>CAUYTI010011948.1:0-31203 GCA_963575145.1 Galago senegalensis
GTGATGGATATGTTACTTAGTTCAATGTAAGCATTCACATTATGTATCGAAGCAGTACCCTGAACCCCATAAATGATCAATGTACAAAGTTATGATTTAATAAACAATAAAAATAAAAGAAGAAAGCCTGATGGAAAAAAAGAAAAAAAAAAAGACAAGCTCTGATCTCAGACCCTGATACTTAGTAACCATGTGACTTTGTTATACAACCTGCTCATGCACACGTACATATGCATGCATGCGTACATACATACATACATACATATGCACCTCACAGGTTTGCTATGAGAATTAAAGAAGTTAACTAAAATAAGGTGCTTAGTACAGTTCCTGGCTCATATTAAGTGCTCACTCTGAATTATCCATCATAGTTATGGTTACTACTATGCAAAAAGGGAAGAAAGAAATATGACTAATAGTTGGTGGTTGAATGGAAGAATAACTTTACTGATTCTTTTTTTTAAATCAAATTAATGTAAGGATACATGTAATTAGGCTTGTATTGTTTGCATTTCTTAGATAAAGTCAAGTTGTGTTGAGCCTTTCACCCACAAGGTGTGCCATGTACCCCTACATTGTGCCCAGTAGTTAAGAGCTTATAAATCCTCACTCCCTACTTCCCCCTTTCCCCACCATACTTATTCTCGAGTTTGGCTGGGACTGTTTTCAACTGTGTAATTCAAACCATCTTTTGGGTGCCCTTTGTCATTTACTCATTCAATACATATTTCTGGAGTGGCTACTTGCCAAACATTGAAGGAGATGTTGGATCCATAATGGGGAACATTCAAGTCTCTCCTGATGTAGCTCACTGGAGACTGGGGAAGGTAGACCAGAGAACAGATAATCACATATAGGAAGGTAGTTACTGTAGGAGGGGTAGAGCCAGCATTTAAGGACATGGAAAAGGAATATAGGAAGAGGAGGGGATTGAGAAGCTTAAGGTGGGTTGGAACGTCAAGACTGGCTTCCTGCTGATGCTAACCAATCCCTTGATGAAAACAGATAATGCAATGAACAGCAGATTCAGGTCATACTTACTTTATTATTACAATTAATTCAATAAATGTTTATTGAACACTTTTCCCCTACCAAGCAAAGAATGACTGTTTTTACACTCCATGATAGCAGAGGCTTTATCACTTCTGCCTACTTCTCAGTAAATAGGGGAGGGCCAATACAGTGGTGACTTGAAGGAGCTCAGGGTCTTAGATGGTGTCAAAGATTATTCAAGTCTGGCCTTGCCTGGGATCTCCAGTCCCCGATGGGCTCAGTGTTTGTAGAGGAGCTATCTGTGCATATTCTCTGGCATGAATTATTGAGCAGCAAGCAAGTGCAGCTATCAAGTCATTGGTATCTTCTAGAACAAGCAAATCCTTTTTTTGTGGGGGGAGGACAAGTTGGGGGCTGACAATTAGCCAAGAAAAAGGATGGCAGGATATCTAAAATATAAATCAGGCTGAACTGAGGAATCTTAATTGTCCCAGAAACTGGGAGTCTCCTCTCCCTTTGAGGCTCCTTTGATGGGTGCTATCGAGATCTGAGTGACTTTCTTTGCAACCATAATTTGGAAGCCTGTCTAGCTCTGCTTTCCTTCATCTAATCCCGGGATTGGCCTCACCACTGGACCATATCCAAAGCCTTGTTATTCACTGGCAGTGCCAGCAAACCAGCTGCTGCTCATTCCCTTCAATTTTTCCACATCCTGACAGAGGTGACAGGGGTAGGAAAACCTTCTCAGATGACAGCTTCCCATGGCTTATGCCTGGGAGTCCTGACACTCTTCCATCTGTTCCAGTCTGGCCTGGTGTGAGCATGGACAGCAAAGTGGTGACTCTGAGATGTTCTCCTTAACAAGGATCGCCAAGGGCAGGCACACACAGGTGGTAGTTGTATTCTCTTGTGGTGATCATACCTCAGACACACTAAGTTGAATACAGCTTAAGGTCTGGAGGCAGGCTCAGGAATTGTTTCAATGGCCAGTCACTGCCTGGATGTTGCTGCCCTTTCATATCTCTGCCCATAATAGATGTGTGACTTATATTGTTTAATGGCAAAGGAAAAAGGTCACTGAGGGTCACTGGCTTAAAAGGCGTGTTCCTTTGAATAGATTTGGACTGCTTTCCTGGTAAAATTCCCTGAAGATTTCATGGCTAAGGAGATTTAAAGCATGACTTATGAAGCCTTTGATTTAAATGCAATCTCAATTACATATGCAAATCTTTAGAAAAGAAAACTGCTATTAATTTTAAATAATCTATACTTTAGTTCACCAGTATGGTATATATTATATAATTAATACATGTTTATTCTAGATTTGAAACAGCAATATTATATAATAAGAACTATTTCTGAACAGAGTTTGCTTGACACTTAAAAGCATAATCTTTATTGTATTTCTATCACAAAAATAATATATGAATGTTTACTGATTTAGAAAATACCAAAATGTACAACAATCAAAATCAAAATCACCTATAATCTGATGATGGTGAAATAAATTATTAATGTTGTGATGTATTTTTTCTAGACTTTTATCCTGTACATGAATACAATGTTTTTGAGTGATTTTTGTGTATAAAGTTAATGACATCAGGAAAGTAGAACAAAATGAAAATATTTTTCTTGCCTATTTGCAAAGTTGTCCTTGAATGAGTGTTCTCTCAAACACAGCCTCGCTACTCCTATGTCCTACCACAAAGGGGAAGCCATGAAACCATGGTGGAGAGGTAGGGAGTGGCAGCAGCTGCAGAAAAATGAAGTTCTGATTAATATCCAGACAAGAAGATAAATGTCCAGCTGAATGTATTTGGAGGATTATTTTACATAGAAAATAGGGGACTTGTTTGATTGATTCATCAATTCAACAAACATTGATTGAGCCCTTATTTTGAGCTAGGCAATGTACTTGGGAATGGAATAAAAATCCAAATAAGACATAACCTTGACATCCAAGAGCACCCAATCTGGGTGAACCAGATAAATAACTCAGCAATGACAATGAGATGCTATACGAATCTTTATTAGGCCAGGTGAGTTTGCAGAAAACAAGTCATTTGCAGTGGTGGATGGGAAAGGCCTAGTGGAAATGTGGTGGAAGAAGGGCTTTGTGTGCTAGCTGGGAAGAGTGTTCTTACTCCTGAGTGGGCCTGGGGTCCTCCGAAGGATTAGACAGTTAGGTCATCACTTTTGTATTTTGGCCAGTGTAGTTGGAAACAAATAAGGCTCACATTAGACAGCTGCATGACTTTCCAAAAGGCAAACAAAACAACCGAAAAGCAATCAAACAAGTATACAGGAAAAGTTCTCTGACTCTCAGCTCATTCGTCTATAAAATGAAAATGATTATAACTACTTGAGAGGTTGTCATGAGTATTCAGTGAGATAGTAAACTGTGAAGCAACATCTCTGGAAGGTAATAGATGGTCTGTAAATGGCACTAGCTGTTAGTTGCAAGGCATGCAAAGCTCTTCGGTCCAGCCTGCTTTCTGTCCTGAGGCCTCCTCACCCATACCTGCATTCTAACCACATAGATGAGTCAGGGCTGCACCCCTTCACCCACCTCCCCATCCCCAGAGCCTCATCTCATACTCTTTCCCTCTTTTTATTGCCTGCTTTGAAACAATGACCCATTCTTTAAGATCTGTCTCAAACAATCACCTATTTCTACAGTATTAAAGACATTTTAGAAGCAGGAAAAGAATAGAAAATTTTCTACTCAAAATTGGGAGACTAGTTTTAAAGAATGGGATTAACGGTCTTAACACCATAATTAAGTAAGTGAGGTGAAGGCCATGCTAACCAGTTTGAGGTAAGCATTCCAAATGGTATATAAAATCAGCACATTGTACCCCATAAATGCATTAATGTATACAGCTATGAGTTAATTTTAAAAAAACCAGAACAGTCTCTGACATTTTGCTTAGTAAGGTTTACAGATACAAACTTTAAAATAGTTCTTTCTTGTTTAAAATAGCTGAACCTACATCAAAGTGCGTGCTTCTGGAGGAAGGTGTACGGGTTGGTACCTTACCCGAGATCCCAGCTTTCCTGTCTGGGTCCTTCTCCTTCTCCTCCTCAAAACATTTCTCTGGTTTCAGTAATATGTTTATTCTCTTTTATCTTCCAATACATCTACCTGCTTCTTTTCATTATAATTGTTTTATTTCATATTGTTCATATCTTATTTTGTTTTCAAGTGCATTTGTTCCGAATATTATTATTCATTTTAAATTCATGGTGCATCTGTTCCAGTAATTCTTCATCCATCAAAAAAATGTTAATGGAAAAATATGTTGTGTTTTTTTTTTCCAAGTCCCTTGTCACCTGCTAATTTGGGGGAGAGGCAGCACAAAACACTTAAAAGTTTTTCCCCATCTTATCTTCTCACTTCCAGCACTCCCTCCCCTTGGGGTTTCTCACATTTTGTGTTGTTTTTGTTCATCCCTCTGGTCTGTGCCTGCCACTTGTTTCTGTAAATTCCCCATGCTTCATTTTAGTGGAGAAAGCCCAGCAGCTCATGCTACTTGGACATCTTATTATTTATCCTTTTAAAAAGTATACTTTACTTAACTTATATATTGTAAACTTTAAATGGTGTGTGCGTGTGTGTATTTTTAAAGAATTCAATTAGTAGACCATGGAACTTTTTCTACTAATTCTTAGCGGCTACAATACCAAATTATTTCCCCTCTTTCCTTAAATAGCTTACTTGCTATTAAACGTCACCAGACCAGAGCGAATCTCCCTACTAGTGGGACATCATGTGGAGATTAAATTTTCCGTGGTCATTATTTCTACTGGTCTCTTCTTATTTCATCTGCAGATGGGAAAGAATTAGCCCTGTTTCTGACTTTCCCCCTTTTCTATCCAGCAAGGTGAAAAACATGTTTCATGTCCCCTAGATTCCCTGAAACTGTCAATAAAGGCAGGATAACATGGTGATTAGTCACCAAAAGTCAGAATGCCTACATCTCAACCCAAGTTTTCACCTGCTGCATGGCCCTGGGGAGGTTGCCTAAACAGTTAGAGACTTAACATGCTCTAAATTGTGAAGATTAGTGTCATAGAGTGTCCTTCGGATGACTGATGCAAGAATTTAAAGCATTTAAGTATCTATGTACTTTAGAATAGTGTCGGTCACATCATCATTGTGTATATTCTTATGTACAAATATATTTCTTCTTCTATCTTTTCCCATTTTTTTCTCCCATCCCTAAACCCAAAAGATATACTGTGTCAGCCAAATAGAAAGGTAAAATCTTTTCTTCCCCTACAGCAGAACTTTTTGTGCACAATAATAAGGTTATTTATGCCAGGTACCAGTTGATGGAGATTCAGAGATGGAAAGATGGAGTGCCCATACCTTCACAAAGCTTACAGTTTTGTGAGGAAGCAGGCATGTTCACTGATAAGATTGATCAAATGAGTGAATTCTGCTGGCACAGCGATCACACACACACAACCACCACATAAATTTCACCGGTTTCTTTGGTCCTACTATGGGCATGAAGAGGACTATGATAAAGCAGAAGTTATTTATAGCCAGCTATAAATTAAACTAAATTGGACTCCTGTTTTCAGGTAAGAATGAAGTCAACTAATTTTTCTGAATGCCCTACAAACTAATTCCTTTACAGAACTCACCAAAAGTTCCTACATGTCCAGTGAACTATTGTTAACTTATTATTAAATCTATTTGTTCTAAAGTTTTGGCTCCAAACAAGTTATATAAACAACTTTTAACATGAACTGATTATTAATTTGGAGTCTTGATTTTTTTTTTTTTTTTGGTGACAGAGCCTCAAGTTGTTGCCCTGGGTAGAGTGCTGTGGCATCACAGCTCACAGCAACTTCCAACTCCTGGGCTTAAGCGATCCTCTTGCCTCAGCTTCCCAAGTAGCTGGGAGTACAGATGCCCGCCACATCGCCTGGCTATTTTTTGGTTGTAGTTGTCACTGTTCTTTGGCAGGTCTGGGCTGGATTCGAACTCGCCAGCTCTGGTGTATGTGGCTGGGGCCTTAGCCGCTTGAGCTACAGGTGCTGAGCCTGGAGTTTTGATTTATATTAACGATTTATCTTTAAATCACAGCTCTCTCAAATGAGCTGAACTTTACATGTAACGAATGTTTGAGTATTTGCTGTATTCTGAACCACAGGACAGGAGAAATGGAAACAGTAATATTTTCGGAGGATCTACTATATTGGTTATAATGCTTGCTTCATTTAAGTCTATTATCTCCTATAATCCTCACAATAGCCCTAGGCCAAGAAAGCTGTTATTATCTTCTTTTTTAAAATGAGAAAACTGAGGCTCAGAGAAGTTATGCCACAGCTAGACACGTTCAACACAAATTAAATCGATAGGTTTCCAAAGCACTTTTGAGTCTGTTATGTACCATCCAAGTGATACTTTCCATTTGAGCATCTCATAATCTCCAGACACAGTACGCTGCTTTTGTATTTTTGCCATTTTTTGATGACTGTTCATACAGACTGGTTCTCTGGTCTTCTTTCTTAGCTTCTTAAAATTCAGACCATGCTCTTGGGTTTAGTCTGAGATTTGTCTCTTCTGTTTTACAAATGAAGTAGTGACAGTTCTTCTTCGCAAAGAAGAAGAACGCATAATGAAGGGTGCTCAGTAAATATTACCTTCCTTCCCTCTTCGCTATACTTTAGATGAGAGTATCCCTATTTTCTCTGGGCCTTATGATCACTTAATGGATCTGTGCTAATTGACAATTTATTACATATTTACTTGGAGAACGCCCTTTCATGTTAACACAGGTAATGTAATGATAGTTTAGTACTTTATGTTCTATGTTTGCATAGTTACTTGTTGAATCATCTGTTAAGGGCAAACTTATCAGTTCTATTTTGCAGATAAGACCAAAATACATCTTGCCTATAGTTATAGCTAGCAAATTGAAGAGCCAAGATGTCTGACTCAAAAGCCTATACATTTAAATATTACCTCCTGGTGACCTCCTTGAGTAAATACTTTATCTACTCAATCCCACTGAAAGTTCTTCAAAGGCAGTGACCGCATCTTATTATTTCAGCGATGTTCTTGGCATGTAATCTAGTACTAGGCACATGGTAGGTGCTCAGTCATTATTTGTCACATTTAATTTTAGGGGATTTAGGGATAAAAATAGAGTATCTCTGACCATGAGCTTTTCTTCCCAGTGGCCTGTGATCGTGAAAATTTGCCATGTTTTTCTGCCTGGATTTTTAGCCTCCAGTGAAATAAACAAACACACAGACCGGAGTCTGGGGGACCTGAGGGTTAAAGAATGTGCCCCAAACTCTGGTAGGCCAAGGCAGGTGGATAGCCTGAGCTCACAGGTTCGAGACCAGCCTGAGTCAGAGCAAGACCTCATCTCTAAAAATAGCTGGGCATTGTGGCAGGCACCTGTAGTCTCAGCTACTTGGGATGCTGAGGCAAGAGAATTGCTTAAGCCCAAGAGTTTAAGGTTGCTGTGCACTATGATGCCACAGCACTCTACTGAGGGCGACAAAGTGAGACTCTGTCTCCAAAAAAACAAAGAACAGAATGCACCTAATTAGTATTCTAATTCAATTGATGGTGGAAGTGGGAATGAACTGGTGCTCTCTGTCCATAAGTGACTTCATTTCTTCTTGGGAGATTGGGTTTCTAACGGGTAGAAGCAAAGTTGTCACTATTGAAGTCACCACCCTTGGGTATAGTTCAGTGAGTGTCACCTTTGTGGGAACAATTATGCCATCAGGTCTGTGCAGGAAGTCTCCGTTCTGATTGTTAGGTTAACTCTTGGTTATCCAGTACCACTGTGAAGATTCCAGATCGTCAAGGTCTTTTCTTGCTTCAGCCATTTACCATGTAAATCTATCTTTGAGAAGCTTAATCCAGGGAGAAGGAAGGAGGGAGAATAGAAGAGAAAGGGCCCTTCCGGACAGAGTGTTTAGAATCTCATATTGATGAACATTTGCTTCTGAGATTCAGTGAACAAATGACAAACATTTGGCTCAGAACATTTGGTTCTGAGATGACACCATAGATCATACTTGTTATATTTTGATGTCACCTGACAGTTTGAGGGCCTGGCTGGCTACCCCAGCCTTTGATTCTGGAGATCTGTTCTTTATCAGCACCTGGAGCCAGCAATTTTAAAGTACAAGAAGTCTGTCACCAGTTTAGAGACTCCCAGTCTTCCTACTTTGAGTCTTTCCTCCCTGCCTGCCAGGACCTTGCAGACATGTAAGCTGATGCTTCTAGCATGTATGTGTTAATTAAAGTGAGAGGACTCTAAACCAGAACTGTAGGAACACAATTTAAAGAGTGATTGACAAGGGTATGGGAGAGGTCACAGAAACTTTGTCAGGGGATTAAAACTTGGCCATGAAGTAGGAATTCCCTGAGCAGGAATTTTTCTACATATCATAGAAAATATCAGGAAATTATAGCAGGAGCATCCCAGGACTTCAAAGTGTGAAAAAGAGTGATGAGAATGAAGCATCTTAAAGCATCTAGAAAATAATGGGCCTGAAGGATAACGGTAGGAAAATTCATTCCGTGATTCTAGGCTAAGAAATGTGGATGTTGGCTTGTGGCATTTGGGTACCACAGAAGATGTTAAGCAGGAGACTGACCTGATCAGATTTGAGTCTACAATTTGGCAAAGACCTCTGAGCACGTAGGGCCCACTAACTGTAAAGAGGGTTACGATGGATCCAGGTTGGAGGAAATGAGAGAAATGATTCCCTTTGACTTAATCAAGGTTTGTTCTCTTATATTCTACTTTGTCTCACATGCTTTCCCCATCCCTGCTTTCCTTTAATTGAAGTTTATCTATTTTTCTTTATTCATATATATTCACAGTTGGCTTTATAAATATCACCTGGTTAGATAACAAAGTTAGTTGGATATTAAAGCTACTCTATGGTGTTTTAGTAAGGAAATGTCACCACTTCATAATTGCTAACATATGAGATATATTGGAGATATTAGTCTTATTTCTGCCATTATTATTTAGATGTTTTTTTTTCTTTTTTTTTTTTTTTTTTGAGATAGAGCCTCAAGCTGTTGCCCTGGATAGAGTGCTTTGGCATCACAGCTCACAGCAACCTCCAACTCCTGGGCTCAAACAATTCTCCTGCCTCTTCCTCCCAAGTAGCTAGAACAACAGGCACCCACCACAATGCCCGGCTATTTTATTTTATTTTTTTTTTGGTTGTAGCGGGCATTGTTGTTTGGCAGGCCCAGGCTGGATTCGAACCCACCCCCTCAGGTGCATGTGGCTGGCACCTTAGCTGCTTGAGCCACAGGCGCTAAGCCTATTATTTAGCTTTTAAATAAAATTTTATCCAAGTCAAAAACATATACAGAAGAGTATACACATTTTAAGTTTATAGATGGATGCATTTTTACAAAGCAAACACTCCCAAATAAAGATGCAAAATGTTTCTGTACTGTAGAAGCCTCTCTTGCATCCCTCCAATCGTTGCATCCACAAAGGTAAACATTATTCAGCCTTATAGCATTATAATTAATTTTGTCCTGTTTTTGAACTTTGTATAATTGGGATCATACAGCATGTACTCTTTGGGATCTGGCATATTTTGTTCAACGTTAGGTCCAGGAGATTCAGCCATGCTGGCATGTGTATCAAAATGTCATTCATTTTCGTGGTCGTATGGCATTCTCTCATACAAACTGATCACAATGTAGTTATTTTCCACCTTTTTCTTAGGCTGCATGTTGCTGTTGTTGTTATTTTTGATTTACTCATTCAGGGTTGGAAATAAATCTATCTAGCCTATCATTTGCCAGTGGACAGGTTAGGCAGAGTGTCGTTAATTCTTCCCACTGGCCATCTGTGCTAGTGTTCCTGCCTTTCAGCTGAGTATCTGCATCTGAATGTCACCTGGATATCTAGGACCTGGTTCAAGTTGCTGAGCGCAGCAAGCATTTATCTAGAGTAGATCTGCCAGTGTGGGGCTGCAGCTTTCTCAGCCAGAACATCAGCATCCTTTCTCACTGATGCTGGAGTACATGAAAGGCAGGACTCCCATGCTGTGCGGCTTCCTGTATATTCTTGCCTCAGCCCTTACAATGCTTTTGAGCTTCTAATGGAAAATAAAATATCCCCAAATGCAATATGCCCTTGCCTGTTGCCCTTTAGCCATTTTCCTGAAATATTTCTTTCCTGTTAATCATTTATCTTCCAATGTGTTCTGTGAAACAATTCTGTCATCAAATAATTTTGGCAACTATTATACGCCATACCTTATTTTTGGAGATTTGTGGAGCAAATTCACATACCAATGACTCTGAAATGTCCTGCTATAAACAAATATACTTTATGTTACAAAATCTATCTTTGCTTCTCAGGAGCTTTTCTATTAGCACCTCGTAGAACGATAGTTCTATAGCACACTATTGTGTGGGAAGTAGCCAGAGGAAATTCCACTTACATGTCTTTCCTTTCTAATGCAATTTTGGAGTCTCACCATGAAAATATGGCAGACCAAAGAACAAGCAAAATTAAGCTTTTGTAAATATTTATTTTCCTATTGATTTCTCCATTTGCCTGTGAACTCCATGAAGGTAGAAACTCCATGAAGGTAGCTCCCTTCCATAGCTCTTGAAAGGATTAAATGTGATACTATCACCAGAAACACTAAGCCCTGGGACAGATACACGGGTATCTAAAAACACTGCCTAGAGTTCCATCACTGTTGCCATTAGCACTTTGTAGCTGACCCTTATTTCTCTAGTATATCTACACCTACACTGGGGACTGTATTCAAATTCTCCTCATATTCAGCAAGGGTTGAATATCCACAGATTCTTAGCTGCCATGTACATGGCACCTGTCAGCTTTCTTTTCCATCTGATAATGTCCCCCACCATCTTTGCCCAGTTGCACTGATTTGATTAATTCAACCAAGTTCCCTCCTACTGTCAATGGCCCCCTACAGTTTCTATGTGCTAGTGGGGAAACCCTGTTCCTTTCCTTTCTACCCATTCCTGGCAAACTCCTTGAATGAAAATACATTTGTGGCATTGTTACATGGAAGCAATCCCACAGTGGTTCTCTGCTATTCAGGAACTCAGAGAGGAGGAGGGAGAGAAGGAGGGGAGGAGGGAGATGGAGGGAAAGAGGGAGAGGGTTCCACTAGGCATTTCTCTTCCCCAAACTGTCCAGTCCATAATGACTGGTCACATGACTGATCACTGAGACAAACATGATGCTGTCCTCTACCATGCCCTCCCTTTCAAATACCCTTCTGTCCAACTCCCCAACACCACCCAGTTCACATGCTACTTTTGCCTATATTCTGTTCTCTGTTTTCATCCATAGCAGCTCTAGCAAGGCCGTTTGCCCTAAACCTTATGTTGTACCATTTTGTAACTTGTCATAGGGACAGCGTTACACACTGGACATAAAGGTAATGCCACACTGAAAGAAGTTCTAGGGAGACTCCAATATTGTCTTCAATATTCACTCCAATATTGTCTTCACTCCAATATTGTCTCCAAGGTCTTACCTTGCGGGCTGCCACTTCCCCCTTCTGTGTGCGTGAGTGGCAGCTGTTGTCAGGGAACCATGCCACTCTGTGTCACGCTATCTTTTCTCCATAGAGGACTATAGGCAGTCACCACCAATCAGGTGGCACTGGCACAAGGAGACAAACCTGTGGGCCAAACACGCACCTGTTAAGCCCTTTCAGCACTTCTGTGCCCAGACTCCACCAAATGATGGGATGATGAATTTCTTATATGAAAGAGGCCTGTTTTTATGAGTTGCTTTGTTTTTCAGGAGAAATGAAGAAAAAAGCCCTATGAATAGTAGTGTGGTGTGGTGTGTCCAATGCATGTCTAATACAATAGCCACTATAAGTGGCTATTAAAATAAAAAATGAAATATGCATCTCCTCAGTTGCACCAGCCACACTTCAAGGGCTCAGTAGCCACCTGTGAGTGGCGAGTGGCCACTGTATCTGGCAGCACAGTTTACAGAACATTTTCATCATGACACATATTTCTCCTGGGAAATGCAGAGCTAGAAGTTGTGTTCTGTGCTATGTATTCTGAAAAGGTATTTCGTTTTACACTTTATCTACTCAACCCCCTCTTCTTTCTCAAAACACAACATGTTGTCCTCTGCCAACTAAGCAAAAGCATGTTAACATAACACTAGGATGTAATTAAGAGCAGATGAGACAAGTCTTACAGGAGAAGGTGTGGGAGCAGAACAGGATCCATAAGTAGATCCGTTGCCATGCTTTCTCAATGAAATTGGCTTCTGGCTTCAGATGCTGTCCGTAGTTGCTCCTGTGGAACATAAAAATAACCTTGCTTTTTTTCCTTTAAGTTTAGCCACATGTACAAGACTAGAAACACAAAATCCACTTTGTGAACCCCCAGCTTCCTGTGAAAATGACATTAGTGGAAGAACCCAACCTGTGATTATATAAAATAACCGAACAAAGTAACTGAAAATAACCGAACAAAAGAAGACTGGGATTTTAAAGATCTGATCTTTCTACTGGGTAAATTTAGTAATGCCTGAGTAATGGGAGGAAATTATTTCCGTGCCAGAATAATAAAACATCATCTGAATTTGCTTTTCCTTTCTCATTCGGAACCATAGTTGCTTTTGGCACGGCCTCAGAGGAAGGCTGTGACAGGAAGAAGACAGTCATTCACACTGTTTCCCTTGATATTCAGTTCAAGTTTGACTTTTAAAAGTTTTTGTCAGCATTTAAAATTATCTGCTTAAATTTATATATCCAATTCTTCTCCTAAAAATGGGTGACATTTGAGTGCTGTAAAATTAATACGAATGTGATGCAATGAACGTAATTGCTTTCTAGAAAAATCTCATCATTATGACTCACTGTTAGAGTTAAAATTGTGAGCCTGGAAGTTCCTAGAACATCAATTAATCTGATTTCTTGTGCATTCCCAAGAAAGTTATTTTTTCAGGAAATGAGATCTCTGCTGGGTTTTTCTTTGGTCTTTCTGTTGTATCAAACTCAGGAAATGACTGAAATAATTAACTGCACTTGAGTGATTTGGGGATGGCGTATTTCAGAAAAATGTTCATGTATGCATTTTGTAAATTTTGAATGCATATGACAATTGTCATATCATCAATTCATATACACATGTTGTCATATGATTCATAAAAACCATAGTCTTTTGTGGTTCACATGGTTTGGACCTCTGTGTTTGCTGGGTGTTTTATCTTCTCTCCCTGTAATGTATCAAATGCTCAGTTTGAAATAATCAGAGTAGGGACACTGAGTTCCGAAACCCTTCAACTTGATGAAGCTACCATTGCAAATAGAGTTCCAGAAGTGACTTGAACTATCTTGGGAGTAGAAGGATAAAAGAAAAATGAATTGTTAAGGACTGCTAGAGCATAAGCTCATAGTGTACACACTATACATTAGAGATACATTAAGACTGGAATAAGGTTGAAGTTTGCATGATCTAGAAACAACATAATTCTTAAGCAAATTATAAGTCATCTTATAAGAAATGGACAAAACCATAGATTTTAGAGTCTACTAGACCCAGGTTTAATTCCTAGCTCTGTCACTTACTAACTATAACAATGGGGCAAGATATTTAACCATCATGAGCCTGCATTTTTTAATGTCTATAAAATGGGATTGACAATACTTATGCCAAGAGGTTGGGAGTAAATGAAACAGTATTTGTGTAGTTCATTAGTATAGTGAAAATTAGTAGCTGGGAAAGCAAGCCATTTTAAAATGAGATTTCTAGGGCATTATATGCTTGATGAGGACAAAAACTATGAACTTTCACAGCTTTTCTTCCTTTCCCACCCTTTTGGGAAGATTCAATGTTTATACTGCCAAACTGGGGGCTGAGAGGGCCTGAGCAGGATGAGTAATGATTAAAGTTGTGTGTGTGTGGGTAGGGGTGGGGAGGGGGAGATTAACTTACAAAATAAAAGCCAGTGAAAGAGGAGAAAATGTAAAAGTCTAGGGGACTGAGAGAGAAGGGTGCTGGGAGTTCTAGGGAGAAGACAGAGAGATGGGGAGCTTGATAAACTCTCCATGAACCTACCTACTGGTAACAATACTTTGAGTTTATCGAATGTTCCTGATGGCCCAGGCACTTTTTTAGGAACTTTATATAGATTAATCGATTTAGTTCTGAAGACAACTCTACCAAGTAGAGATTATTATTAATTTCATCTTAAAAATGGTAAAACAGAGGGATAGAGGATTTAAGCAATTTGCCCAAGGTCACATAATAAGTGAGTTTGAGATTCAAACCCAGATAACTCGGTCTAATGCTAGATATGCACTCTTATCTCTACATTGTCTGCATCTTATGTATAAGTGTTTAATCTTAAGAAAAGCAACTTCCAGGGCAGTTTGCCTTGTTATAGATGCTTGGCCTGTACTTGACAACCTTGCAGCTAAAGATACAGTCCACAGGCCAGCATCTGGCCAATGACATCTGGGAGCCAAATCTCAGGTCCCATTCCAGACTCTGGAAACAGAAACTACACTTAAACAGCCTCCCCAGGTAAATTGTGATTGTGGGAAGTCTGAGAAGTGCTGTTCCAGAATATGAACCTCTAGACAGTGGAATGTCTGATCCATGCCTTCGTCCCTCACAGTGTCCATCATAGTGCTTGCAACCTATGAGCAAATCTATGAGTAGGTCTACTCTTGACATAAGAAATGTACAATAGAAAATGGATTCACAAGTGTCAGTGGACTAATACTTGACTTACCTCTGGTTGAGTGAATGGCACCACAGCACTGGGTGCTTAGCAGATGCTTTATATATATTTCTTGAATTGAGATGGAAATGTTGTGCAATAGAGACATCAGCACACCAGTCTTCCTGGGATGTACGGTGACATTTTAAAAGGATGAATAAAGCTAATGCAAGCAGAACAGTGATTATGCACTTAACACAGTCTTGAGACAAGATCTGCTCAATTGGTTCCCCTGTGAACTCAAGCTGATTCCCTTTCCTCTGGAGCTCTCTATTCTCTTGTATTGTTTGCAACTTGTTCAGAAACTAATTAAGTTTCAGTATCAGTCTGTCCTATTAGAGAGTGTGGATGTGCTGAGGTAGTGGGTTTTTTTATAACTTAAATTGTCTGAGTGAAAGGACAATTATAATTTGCTTCTAAAATTGGCCAAAAGTCAGCTTTCATCAAAATAATTCTCAGCAGACATTAGTCTCCATAAAGCCAGGGTATTGTATGAAAGGCAACAAAGAGGATTTAAACAGGCTGTGGAAAATGTATTGATAATCTGGCCGTATTAATACTGTTGTCTAACAGAGTGTGAAATTACTTGTTTACTCCACTTATCTAGAGCTAGAGATAGCTGGTCACTTGTTGACAGAGCCATACTTTGCGATCACCTTCCAGCAGTGAACTTGAGTTGGACTAAAGCCAAACAATTTGACTTCACTGGCCTGTGTACCACCTCCAAAGTCAAGGTTGGGATTGCTGTTACCTCTGGGTTGGTATAGAAACTCATGAACTCAAATATATCTGATCAGGGATTTTATTTTTTTTTTAATTTTGGAATATTAGAGGGTATAAATGTTTTGGTTACATGAACTGCTTTGGTACAGTTTGTGTCAAAGTTCTAAGTGTGCCCATTACCCAGACAGTGTGCAATGTACCCATCAGGTGGGAATTTACCCCTCCCCTCCTGTGTCCACCTACCTGCTAGCTTTCCATTGAGTTTTACCACTAAATGTGCACATGGGTATTGATCAATTAGTTCCAGTGAGCTCAAGTCCTGTCCTTGACCCCTGGGCCTGCTTGTGGTGGCATTTTTTTTCTTTTTTCCCCCATTATCATAGTGTTTTACTTAGAAGGTCTTTATCAAACACTTATTTGAACACATCCATTTCCAGCTCCAAATCCTCTGAGTGTTTCCCATTGCTTAAATAAGTCATCTATAAAATTGCTGGATCATATGCTCATTAATAAAAACATCCCTGGACATGTGCCTCCAGTTCATTTGTTCATTCGTTTATAAACTCTTTACATTTCTCATCATGAACTAATAATTCAGAGTTAAATACTCCATACACTTGGTATGTGATGTTCTAGCAATGATTGTATTTGTCAATCCATATTTCAAGAAAGCTTGATAATTTTGAATTATTTGGGGCAACTCTTGTGTGATTAGATTGTCACAATTTTTAAGCAAGTGGCTGATGGAAACCTCAGACTAGGAGTAGACTTGTCACCTCCTAGTGACACCGCCATTTCATGGTGTTTTCACGTCTGCATCATTGTATTCAGAGATTGCTTTGCAGTGATACATTTGCAGGGGAGGGATAGTTAAAAGGAGATATTGTTTGAAATGCAGTTAACCAGGTAGTTGTGAACCAAAACTGTTGTAATAACCTGAAAATGAATCAATGAGGGAGGATGAGACCATTGATCCATCTGCATTGTAGGACTCCTGCAGTTCCTATTAGACACCGTGTGGGTTGCACATGACATATGACCATCTGCCATATGAACTGAGAAAGGGCGCCTGTAGAATATGAATATTTAGGATTCCCAGGGAGCCAGCTAATGCTTTGGGAAAAACACTGAAGAATAAAGTGCCTGTCCCAGGAAGCTGATAAAGCAGCTGCACAATCTTTGTAGAGCTGACACTACTGTTTTCCTATCTGACTTGTGAACCTGTTAGAATTATTGGCTCATATGTATAAATCCTCAGATGAACTAATGATTCAAAAAGTTCCTGTTTGTCTACAATATACCTAATATTATGCTAATAATGGTGTATATATTACTTCATTTGCTCTTTATAGCAACTTTTGCATCTTCTTCAAGGTAGGTAATTCTACTGTCCAAGAGGACGTAACCTTCCCAGGGACACATGAATAATAAGTAGAGGAGCCAGGATTTCAATCTGGAGTTATGTGTTCCCCCCTCCCTTTTTTGGTATTATACTTCATAATTAAGGCTGGTACTAAAGAAGGTTTTTCATTCTATAGAAGCTTCTGTGCTGTAGAATGAAGTCAGTGGGTCTAGAAGGGGACACACATGGCATGAGTGAGCCTACAAGAACAGGGATTGTTAAAAGGGGAAGAGATGGCTCCTAGATATAGGACAAGCCAGTTAAGAATGCAGAAGAGGAATGTAGATTCCAAGAGCCAGTTAATGTAGTGAGAAAGAAGAATTCAGGAAGACGGTGATTGAAGAACAAGCTGTCCTTATCAAAGAGTTGATAGAGTTCACAATATGCTTCCAAACACAAAGCCACCTTCCCTCTCTTTGTTTTGATCTAAATTTCACTTCATGCACACTTTGTCACCTCTGTTGCTTTAATTATTGGTCTACTTAAAACTTGTAAAAATAGAATCACAAAAATTTAATAAGCTGTGGACTTATGACTTATGTATTTTCTATATTTGAGTAAAATGTATTTAAAAGTAGAAGGGAAGTATGACTGTATGGAGTTTAAAAGAAATCAAGTAAAGTTGTTTTGTCTACTGTTCCTTAGTAGAATTGAACAGTTCTACAGCTAAAGGTTTTATCTGTGGTAAAAAGAGCCACAAGCCTGTGCCATTAGAATAATCATATGATGTAGGCAAACCACCAGTCTTTTCAGAGCTGGAATTTACTTAAAGGTTAAGAAAAATATCTCCAAGTCCCTATTAGTGTTTAGGTTGGGAGAAGATAGAATAGCTCTCATCCTCAAACTAATTCCACAACATACACTAACATAGGATTGCAACTCTCCTCCACTACAAATTCCCTTTACCTGATATTTTAGAAGAGAGCTTGACAAACATTTTCTCAGTAGGGTCACATGGTAAATATTTTAAGCTTTGTGGGCGATTACTCAACTCTAGCATTGTACTGAAAGCAACCACAGGTAAGGTGTAAATAAATGAGCATGGCTGTGTTACAATAAATCTTTATTCATGTGTGTGAGTGTGTGTGGGACACAGAGGTACAGACATCTCCCTGTAAAAGAGGTAGCAATATGTACTCACTTGAACCTCGTAAGGTGCCAGTACCAAAGAGAATATTTGTAGAGGAAGGGACAGAGAGAGAGAGGGATTATCTTAATTTCTATAGATGAAGAAATTCTGCTATTTGGCATCCATGCTGTGTGAGGTTGATGAAGCCGTTATCATTTTTCCTAATGAATCTACAAGGAAGGACATAGAATTCCATGAGAAGATTATTGAATTTTGCTCCTGAAAAAAGTCTTCCAATGTCCTTACTCTCACAGAAGGAGGAGAGCACTGTTGGTCCCTGGAGGACCTCTGTGTCCTGTGTCTCTAGGATGCAAAGTGTCATTATACAGGTGTCTGGTGGAGTTGGGCAGGGGCCTAGTATGCAGTTGCTGTTCCATGAGTTTAGAATCATAGGGTTTGTGTTTTTTCCTCCCTTTTCACTTGCTCTCTTTTGATTCTGAGTTCTAATGTGGCAGATGAAAGAGGGGAAGGGAAGATGAGATGAGACTTAAATACTTGGGACAAGAACTCAGACGCTGAGCCTCTCGTGCTGGCTCATTTATGGCATCTTGAGAAGGTGGGCCAGGCTTTAGGGATGAGAAATTTGGCCATTTCTTCAAGTGGAACAATGTACTTCTCTGTGTCATAACACAGGAGGAATGTTGGATTTTTAGGGAGTCTTAAAAACTTGCAATGTGATTAACTAACAAATCTGTAAAACCCCCACAAAAGCCATGTACTTAATTTAGAGCTGGATTACAGTTTGCAGTCTAATGCACTAATTCATTAATTTCACAGACCAAAAATTTTACTATGCAAATATATGCAAATCTTACAGGAAAATAGTGTTCAAGTCTGCACCAGTGCTTGTTTTGTTGTTGCTGTTGTTTGTTTGTTTGTTTTGATTTGCTTCACTGGAATTTTGTCACTAGGTTGGAAAATGAGATAATAGGGCTGGGCTTGATGGCTCATGCCTGTAATCCTAGCACTCTGGGAAGCCAAGGCATATAGATTGCTTGAGCTCAGCCTGAGCAAGAGTGAGACCCTTTCTCTAAAAATAGCCAGACATTGTAGCGAGTACCTGTAGTCCCAGCTACTCAGGAGGCTAAAGTAAGAGAATCAGTTGAGTCCAGGAGTTTCAGGTTGTTGTGAGCTACAATTCCCTGACACTCTACCAAGGATGACAAAGTGAGACTCTGTCTCAAAAAGGAAAAAGATAGTTAAAAAATAAGAAAGTGAGATAATAAATACATCTTCCATATTTGAAACTGTGTATCAGACAATTTCCTGAAGCATGCTGGGTCGGGGGGACTTCTTTTGACACGTACTACAGTGATTGGTGTGTCTTTTTTCTTCTTTTGTATAAAACAGAATGAAGAAGATGAGCAACATTTATGAGTCAGCTGCCAACACGCTGGGAATCTTCAACAGCCCCTGCCTGACCAAAGTTGAGCTGCGTGTGGCATGCAAAGGCATTTCCGACAGAGATGCCCTTTCTAAACCAGACCCCTGTGTCATCCTCAAGATGCAGTCCCATGGGCAGTGGTTTGAGGTAGGCGTGTCCAAATTGATAGAAACATGGCAGGATGGTTGGTTCAAAAATATCTTGACATTTTCTTCAAGGTGGTTTATTTTGATGAGATGGAAAATTCAAGAAATGAATATGGTCACATTCTGTTTGTATTGATGTTTTGCTGTGGCTGTTTTGAGTCTATGGACATTTTGAAATTTACCTTTAACACATGAGTTTAAAACTTTTTGAGATTTTTTTTTAATTACCAAGAAATTTTCACAGTGTATTCTTTGTCACATGCTCTATTGTTGGCAAAGCATAGGCAGCAAGGGGGTCAGGCACAGACATGAATCTGGACCACAGATGGGGTTGTGGTGAGAAAGCCAATGTTCCTAAAACTGATTCTAGAGACAGTCTTGTAGCCAAGGCAGAGTTCACATTAGACTTAATTAGAATTCTGGGAATAAGTAGTTCTAAGGAGACATGATTTAGGGGATTGGAAGAGAAGTGTCAACTCAGATGGAATGAGTACAGTAGATGAGAGTCCTTTCCATGGGTCCTAGATTGAGAGAGGGAACCAGGAGGACATGTATGAGCAAATCAGTTCCATGAAATCCCTGGGCAATAGTCTGCAGTGGGGCCAATTCTGGTCCTGGGAGCTGGGCTGAAGTACTTACTATTGAGAGTAGTTGCTCAGAACTAAGGAGTAGGGAGCAAGACCAAAGGCCAGTTGTCCAACCAAGCTCTAAACAGGGTAGTGGTGAGGGAGCTGACAGGATAAATCATGGTTTTGTGGAGAAACACATGCTCTAGGGAGTGTTATGGCTCCAAGAGAGCCACTTGGGACCTCAACAATGGTAATGGAACCCAGTCCTCAGGCCAGAAGTTATGTCTCATTCCAAGCCTGATGTGTCTGTGGGCCTGAGTTGGGATTATATATATTGGTCTGAGTTGGTTGGTGACTAAAGAAACATATATCCTGCCTATGGAGATCAGGCATAGATTCAGTAGGAAAGAGATTAGGGTGGCAGAAGTGGGAGCAAGGAGATGAAGGCCTATTATCTCATAGTATTGCCATTGTAGATACCTCCTTTGGGATGTAGTCAAACCACATTCTGACACCCTTCAAGACTCATGTGTAAAATATCCACTCAGAATGTTTCCTAGCACATACTCTTTGCTATGCTTGTGCATGGCAGCTCATTGGGCAGTGGGGTGAATAGAATGGTATCACTGTGAATCATTCTCCAAAGAGCAGTGGGCTCCCAAATTGTCATGAGCTGATTTGGTATTGTTTAAAGTTTATTATAAGAAGAATTTACTTATTTTTGTGCCTGCGAAACTCAAACCAGTCATGGATCCAGTGGAGAAAAGCTCTAGGAAAAACAGTGGGGATCTTTGTGTCAACTGTGCCACTTTTGACCATCTGTTTCTCTGATTAATGCTTGTGTAGATTTGGTTGTACCTGAGGAGGGGCAGGGAGGACTGCCTTACAGGGGTACATCATGCAATATGTATTTTTTGGAGGAAGAACTTAAAACAATATGATCTTACCTTTACGGAATATGTATCAAGGGCAGGCACTGTTCTAAGTGCTTTATGTGAAATAACTAATTTAATTTATTTTAATTTATTATGAGACATCATCTTCATTTCATAGATGAGGAAAGTGAGACAAAATGATTAAGTATTTGCTGCAAAGCAGTAGTTAGCTTGTTAGTGGAAAATCTAATATCTAAATAGCTGATCTTCAGAACCTGAGATGTTTATTGTTACTTTATACACAGGTCCGGTCTATGTATGCCAAATATTGCAGGTTGAATTCTGCAGCTGTTTTTTGTTCATTTATTTAAACATAGAAGAATAAGGACTGGTTTTAAGGTCTTTCTTTTTTTTCTTTGCTTTTAGGTACCTTATCTAAGTAGGCAGTGGTTTTTAAAGATTTGGTCTAAGGTGAATGGGAGAATAAGGAGAAGAGGAAGCAGGTCTTGTCCTCCTAAGGGAACCAAGTACTCAGTGGAATTTGGATAAGGGGTTTGAATTGGCACAACAGAGCAAGCACTGACCTGTTCTGGATTTCTTGAGACCAACTCTTCAGGTCTTCCATACTCCCACCTGTTTACAAATAGCTAAAAGATGCTTCTCTAAGGGACAGTAGTGCACTCTATCATAGAACTAAGGCTTGAAAGAACTGAAAGGCAGCAATTTCCTTGTAAGTATATATGCAATATCAGCTACTTCTCTGAAAGGGAAGTTTGATAGCTGTTGAAGTACAGATGAAGTCCAGGTGAGGAGGCAACATGGATGGGGAATGAATGACAGATGGGAAGTAGAGGGATCTTAATTTAACTTCAGAGTTATCCAAGGCTTCTATTGTAAACTAAAACAGTATTCATGGGTTCCTTCCTTCCTTCCTTCCTTTTTTTTCTTTCTTTCTTTCCTCATCTCTTCTCCTCTCCTCTCCTCTCTCCTTTCTTCCATCTCCTCTCCTCTCCTCTTTTCTCCTCCCCTCCTCTCCTCTCCCCTCCCCTCCCCTCTTATCCACTCCTCTCCTCTCCTCTCCTCTCCTCTCCCCTCCTTTATAGACTTTTACTCTATTGCCCTGTGTAGAGTACCATGGCATCATAACTCAGCAACCTCGAACTCTTGGGCTCAGATGATCCTCTGTGCTCAATCTGCCAAGAAGCTTGGACTACAGATGCCCATCACAATGCCTGGCTAGTTTTTCTCTTTTTAGTAGACATGGGGTCTCACTCTTGCTTAAGCTGGTCTCAAACTCTCAAGCTCAGATGATCCGTCCACCTCAACCTCCCAGAGTACTAGGATTATAGGCACGAGCCACCATGCCTGGCCTCACTGAGTATCTTAATATATAATGTAGTTTTTTATCTAAATTTTATCACTGACTTTGTAGATTATTTTAAAATTATTTTATTTAACAAAAACTAATGGAATTGCTGCATTATAAAAAAGTCACTCTTTGAAAATTAGAGGAACTAAATCTTGTTTATATAATTCAGCTATTATTTGTACATATTTCTTTTCAGTCTTTTCCTTCTAGCATATATATTTTTATATGATTCTTATCATATAAAAATTCTTTCCTTATTTTATTGCATAGTAGGATATATTATACTTTTTTCCATATTTCCATAGTATTGATAATTATAATTTATAAAAATGCATGCTATTCCATCAAGTGGGTTTAATTAATCATTTATATATATTTTTCACTTTGAAATTGCTTCCAAAAATACTCTATTTTAAGCAACACTGTAATGAACTCCTTCATACAGAAGGCTTTTCCCTTCTCTTTGGATGAGTTCCTAGAAGACATTCTGTTAAAGTGTAAGTAGTAAGGTAAAGGATGGGAAGCTTTTGAGGCTTTTGATACATACTGCAGGATTGTCTTCCCAAAGTGCTCTATTAATGTGTTACCCAAAGTGTGGTCTGCACACAGCTACCAGTCCACAAACTTTATCACCAGCGTACAGTGAGATAAGAAGCTTATGCCACAATGTAAATTGATTTACTGCTTCCTTGTATCACCTTATCTAGAAAGTCTTTCTGTTTATAAGCACTAATATCAGCTTAATTTTCATCATGCTTAGCCATATGGTTCATTTATATCCTTTGAAAAGCACATCTCTGATAAATTCTATTCTCTTAACAATATACAATTAGGATATAATGCCAAGTAGCTAATAGAAATAATTTAATTCAGGTAACTAGCAACAAAGGAGTTAATACTGAGAAACTGGGCTGCCAGATTAGCAATAGGTAGCTGCTACTTAGCTTAGGGCTGGAGCAGTAATGTGCTGAAGGTAGCTTGTATAGTCTCCTGAGAACAGGTTGTTAAATATTCAGAAATTTTGCAAGTCAGTGTGTATTTACACCACCTGGCTCCCTTAGAGGACCAAGGGGAAGGGAAGAAATCCTGACATTACAAATCAGGACTTCTTTCTCCCTCCTCTCCCTTCTAAGGGAATCGGTTGGGCAAGGGGAAAGATAGTAGAACCTGAACCACACAGGTGGGTCACCTGTCTGAAGTGGAATCCATGGAAAGAGGGGCTATCCCTTTGGGGATGCAGAAAACTAGAGGAGATGAAGAGAGTGCTAGAAATGCTGCCTAGAAGGCAGGTGGGAATACCCTGGCATCTCCCTTCCATTATTCTCTGATCCCCCAGTACCTTCCATTGGGCAAAGTTTGCTGGGAGACAGTTGACCAGACTTCCAGAGAGAGGATATAGAATGAATTTGCAACAAAGAGGTCAATGATCAACAGGCGAACCTTCTAACAACTCACAATTACCTGGAGAATCATTCACCATCAAGTAGTGCATATTTATTTTTTTTTCTGTACAAGTTCAATGAGTGGTCTCTACTTCACACTTGTGTTAGAAATAAGAATCATCGGACAGCCAATTTAAATTACTTAGCTCTGCCATTATATTTAGCAAAGGCTGGCATACATTAGCAGGGCACGTGAACAAGATTTATTGATGTGTGCATTTTTCTGTATCCACCCACTGGAAAATGTCTGGATTTCCAGAGAGATTTCTTTGTACAAAATTGCAGAATCAAATGAAAGTCTTACATAAGAGAATGCATGCTGGCTGTGTCAGTTTCCTGACTGTTTTCCTTATGAGAAATCTGGCAGTTGGTTAAGTGGAGAAAAAAATAACAAACCAGGCTAAACTGATTTGCATAATGAAGAGATTATTGAAGGCTGTCAGGGTGAGAGACAGAAAGCAGGGTGAGTTTACCTTTCAGAGGGAATTTTAAAGTTTGGCAAAAGAGAATCTCTATCTAGCTCAGCGCTCTCCAACAGAATTCCCAGCAACGATGAAACTATTCTACATTTATGCTGTCCAATATAGTGGACACTAGTCACATGTGGCTATGGAGCACTTGAAAGGTAGCTATTGTAACTGAAGAATCATATTTTGAATTCTTTAATTTTAATTAATTTAAATATAAATCTAAATAGCTACTATGGTTCAAGAGCATCTTTGGGATGCTAGAGAATTTTGCTAGGGTGAAGAGGAGAGAAAAAAGTGTCCATAAAACTGCTATGATGGGATGGGTTTGGTGCCATGTATCTGTAGTCCCAGCTACTTGGGAGGCTGAGGCAAAAGGATTGCTTGAGCCCAGGAGTTCAAGGCCAGCATGGGCAATGAAGTAAGATTCTGTCTCTTAAAAGAGTGTCACTGTGGAAAATTAATTTTACTTAACTCCAAAGCTTAAACTTTTGGAGAGAGACATAAATAGAAATTAACATTTCTTTTTTGTTACTTAAGATTGCTGGACTGTACTTCTCCTAATGGAGTTCTAACAGAGAAAGGGTCCTGTGATGATGGCCTGATTTATAGCTCAGGGTATTCCTGCAATAGTTATAACTACCTTCAGTTAGGCTTCTCACATGAAAGGGAGGTGTTTGCTCTTTTGATCAGTCATAATTTGTTAGTAATAGAAGACAACATTTGACCTTTAAAATGAATCATAAGAAAGTCAGACAGATTTTTAGAGTCAATAAGCCCTATAATTTGATCTTCTGTTGTTAATGGTATTAAGGGTCAGCGAGAATGAGTTGGTATGTCTTTGAAATTTTGGAAATCACTTGTTCTGCAATGCAGAACAGGCTGTTGCTTTTTGCAGCCCAACAGTGTTTGAGATGTAGGGACTGAGAAGGCAGAGAGATGCTTTTGTTTCCTTCCAGAATATCCAAATGGGATAGTGTTTTTATTGGGTGAAGACTTTCTTTAAATTTTTAGTAACGGTCATGATTTTTACTGGTAGGAAGATAAAACTTACAACTTGGGAATACATTCCCAATTGACAGTTTTAGACCCACCCTTTCAATTTCTTAGTTTAGGATCATACTCATTTTTTAAAAATCCCTTTTGCATCCACTTTTGGCATATGATGACAATATATGGTGACAGGTAGGTGATGATAATTTAGGGTGCCTTTCATCTTCCATTGAGGAGTGAAAAGAATTCTTCCTGCCTTCTGATGGATATGTTCCCTAATGCTAGAATTGAACATCATAACCAATGAACACTTCTCAGAGGTTCCAAAGGTGAGGCCCCTTGCATGTGCTCTATTTGGGGGTGTGGCTGGATATTTTTCATGAAGCTGAGCCAAGGTCATGATTTTTGGTGCTTGGTACAGATTCTATGAGCAGCAAAATACTAGACAAGCAAAATACTTGTCCTCATAATTTGGAAACCCCAAATTATACCCCAGACTTCTAGGATTTACTTGATACTCTATTAATTCCATTTTTCCATTTAATCTTAATGCACAATTATTGGGCCCTTTATAGGAAGCTCTAAGTAATTCTGAGAGTCACCCTTGGATCAATTCCACATGAGATCATGTTATGACAATTATGGGTGTTGGTGAATTGTTGGTAATAATTGTTAGCAATAATCAGTGTGGTTATATCTAACACATTGCTGATCAGTACTCTAATATAAGGTTATAGCTTATAATAAGGTATTCACATACTACTGTACATTCACAAAGTCTATCTCTTTATGTCATTTGTTGCTGATAATAGCCCTATGATAAAGCAACACAGACTTTTAGACCCAGCATCTATCGAGTACTATGAAAAAGATGTGTCTTGTGTTCTCACAGCTCTCATTGTCTATTAGAACTCACTCCACCTTAGAGACAGAAGTCTGGAGTCTTAGATGATCACATGACCTTGAGAAAGAGGGCTCAAAGTAAGGACTTGACTTACATCAATTCCTTTCCCTAAATATACAGTGAGTACACTGTCTTAAGGGCACCTCTCAAGGGCTATCTTTATGTGGGGTAGTGATAAAAATTAATCATTCTTCCATTCCTCCACTATTCTTCATTTTCTCTTTTCCTTCCCCACCCCAACTCCCCAGAAGTACGCTGTGGTCCTTGTTAGCAGCATAGAAGGGGAAATGTGTGTCCATGATGGTGCCCAGAGAAGTGGGCTGTAAACTTTCTCAGCATTTTTTTTCTTGGCTAAAGTGTTCATGGAAGGCTCTATGAAACAAGTCTCTTCCATGATGGACCCATCACCCATTGATGTATTAGGCCATGAGGATAAAGCTTAAAATACTGGCTTCAGATACTCAATTTTTCATTGCTCCCAAACCTAGAACTTTTATGAAAATGGAACAGACAATATGAACATGTAGGTGATAAAGTAGCCATCAAATATGTTGATACCAGTTATGTATTTGTCATTTTACACATTTTCTGTCCTCACAACTATTCTGCAATATGAGCTTTACTAACCAGAAAAGAAAACTAAGGCATAGGTAGAATAGTAAATTTCCCAGGGTCATGCAAAAAGCAAACCAGGAATCTAATTGATTCCAATTGTTGCAATCTTGAAGCTGGTGGCCTTGCTGTAGCCTGCAGACATATTTTGTCTGATCTGCATAGAGTTCTAATAAGTTTTGTAATGGTTGCCAAAACTTAAAAGGTAAGTTTTTTTAATAAAACCCTAGATTTTTGGTTTCTTTTGAGTAATCCTTTGGCAACAATTAGCTGACGCCAATTAGCAGTTTCCCTCCTTAATAGAATATGAGGTTTGTCCTTGTGCTTCTTGCTAGTCAGCCTGATTTACTCATTTGCCTACCTACGTGGGCCCAGAGGCCTTTGAGTTTAGACTACAGTTCTGCACCCCCGTGGCTAGGTCTCTGAAACACAGTTAACCTCTCAGTTGTGGACACAGAAGAGAGCTAAAACATGAAAATTAAGTCAATTAAAATATTCCCTCTAGATATCACAGACAAGCTCCTTTCTCAAAAGATTTTCTGTTCGCACTTTGTTGACTTGTAATGTTTCAGTGGCTAACACCTAGCATGACAGATGATAAAGAAACAACAGTTTTCTTCAGTTCATCACAAAGTTTTCCACTGTGGATTTACATCAAACTCCCAGTTGAGAAAACTTTGATGTTGCTTTCTACCTCCCCCTTAACACATCCTTAATAAGAATAGTTTCTTTTCTTTAAGAAAAAAAGGAAAAAGAAGTTGATTTTGGTGATATTAGAAATCTCTACTCTGAGCATTAAATAGAAAAAAGAAATAGTGCCAGAAAATATTTCCTTCCTGTTGCCTAATGCATATCTCGGAGACCAGAGGCTGGTGATCCCAAGATGTTCAATCTGTAAATGATATACTGGGACATAAAGGAAGATTACTGGGTTGCATAATACATGACTAATTGGCTTCTTTGTAATTAAAATCTCAAAATTGTCAACATCATAATGTCTGAAAGCAGAATCACATGAGATGGAAAGTTTGGGCTACAAATGAGAAAAATGTATTTGAACTGAAATGTGTGTCTGCTCTTAATTATCTTGTATGCCTTGAAGATAATTCATCAACTGGAGAAATAACATCTGGCCTCTTGTCAGGAGGAAAGCACCATGACATTGCCTACTGCCTCCTCAGCAAGCTACATGCTGGACACTCAGCCAGAGCATTGGTCACCAAGAGTTTCATAATGCGTCTTGAATCCCATGCCAGTCTTATGAGTGATGGAATTACAAATTGAGGAGTTTGATGGGGCTTCTACAACTAAAGCCCTCTGCCTCTATCTTGAACTAGCTTCAACATCTCAAAGGAGGTGTTTTTCATGGCTTTCCTGGATATCATTTTTCATGCTTAACTAGACTGTTATTGAGAGTCGCCTCCTCAAGAAAAAATTCTACTTTCTTTGTAATTTCAATCTATTTTATCTTCTTTATTAATGATAATGGAGGTTTATTTATAATTCCTTAAATAATATGCTGATAGAACTTATATAGTATATTGAGTACTTTCTATATATTATTGTATTTAATTATCAAAATAACCAAAAATTGTGCACAATATATATTTCATTTCTTCTATCTTTAGTGAAGTATAATTGATAAATAAAAAAACACGCAACATATATGCAGAGATGAATTAGGTAACTTGTTCAAGGGTCACACAAGCAGTAAGTGAAAGAGATCTGACAAATTGAGCCCAGATTCTTTGACTCCAAAAACTGCTCCCACTATCCTTCTCTGTTCTCTGAGAATCATGGGGCATTGTTCACTGAGTGTTTGTTTGCTGTATGCCATGTGCTAAGTCTTTATGTGCATATTCAGTGGTATAAGATAGCACTTGTGATTACAAGGAGGAAAACTGACACTCACATAGGACAAGTACATGATCCCTGGTCTCAAGACTAGTGAGAAGTGGTATTAGGATGTGAACTTGGATCTTTGTGCCTCCAGTGCCACCTTTGTCTCCATGACATTGCACTTGTCTCATCCTGTTCTCTCTGAAGGTAGAGTAGCCCAGTATAATGCCAGTAGTCTCCAAAATTAACATGTTTTTCTCTCCTTTAGTTTTAGGCATTCAAATTGCTCTTTTTACCATTGTCTTGCAGGGATCCTCAAACTTTTTAAACAGGGGGCCAGTTCACTGTCCCTCAGACCATTGGAGGGCAGACTGTGGGCCCTGGGACAAGTTGGCTGCTAAGCAGGACAGGCAACGGCAGCAAAAACACACAGCAGGCCAGATAAATGTCCTAGGTGGGCCGCATGTGGCCTGCAGGCCATAGTTTGAGGATGCCTGATCTAAAGTCATGTATTAAATGTTGATTTAGAATAGGTGGTGTTAGTATTCATGCTCCTTAGGAATCTGCCCTCCTTGGTATCATGCATTTGCTTCTACTGAGCCTGTCTTTAGACCAACTCTTAATCTTTCTCCAAGTTAAACATTCATTTTCTTGGTCCTGAATTTTAGAGTGGGGATTCCTGAACATTTTGTAGAGAAAGTGATTTTTAATTTCTTAAGATAATGAGGTGAAGGTCACAGTGCTATTGGTGAAGGTTCCTAATCTTGGGGTAATAAGAAAAGGTAAAGCATCCATGGCTCTTAAAATGTGACGCCAGGTGGTATAAAGTATAATAGAAGCTTTTGTCAAGGTAGAAGACAGTGGGGTGTGACATCAGGGACCTGTATTCTCATTTCCATTAATGTTTTCTAAAACTCCATTAACAATAGTGCTGTGGTTTGTGATTCATTAAAACGCAGATTTTTTCTATGCAGTCTTTGCCAAACCAAGACTCTGCTGTTTGATACTTGTGCAATTAATTATTATTTTCTTTTACGCTGCATATATACATTTCCCCCTATTAGAGTTCAGAGCTTAGGCTACAAAGCCACAATGCCTAGGTTTAAGTCCTGGCTCAGCCATTATTAACTGTATGAATGAATGAGCCAGTTACCCAAACCTTTCTGTGCCTATTCGTTTTCTCATCTGTGAAATGAGAGAATTATGGTACATACCTCATTAGGGTCATTGTAAGGATTAAATGAGTCAGTACTTGTAGAGTGCTTAGAACAGTGCTTGGTACAGAGTGAGGACTCAGTAAATGCAACTACTGTTGAAGATATTATTGTTCATATATCATTTTTTGAGCAAAATGCTTTCTAAATAAAGATATGTTATTCAGTTCCTAACTTTTTTGAAGACAAAAGCAATTAAAAGAGTCCCATGGCTAGAGGAAGAGCAGTAGAGGCGGATCTGGAAGTCACTGGGGATTCTAGGATGCTTAAGCTGTGACCACTTTATTATTATTCTCAATGTCTATGACAGTGCCTGGCACAATGGATGCTTGTAGTTGAGTGCTGAGATGAAATTCATTTCATGGTCCATTTCTCCATATTTACTTGGATTTTTGAGGACAATCTCATTGTCATTTGGAAGAATAAGAGCTTAACTCATTGGAACTCAACTACACACCATCAGGCTAATCCCTTTCACAAGGTACTAGGATTAGCAGTGCCTAAGGCAAGAAGTTCAATCTCAAAGAGTTTTATTTATGTGTTTGTGTGTAAATTGTGAAAGTAGCAGTTTTAACTGTGTTTTCTGGGGTTATAACAGGATGCTTTGAAGAACAACATTTCCTGCTACTCAGGCATGAGGACTGTGGAGTGGTTCCTAACTTGTTCTATTAGCCTTCATTTTACTTTCTTACATTTTAAAAAATTTTAAACTTCTTCATGCTTCTCTTTTCTCTCCATCTTTCTCTCTGGGTAGGGCAGGGAGAATGTTGAGTTGTAGTCAGAGCTGGAGATCTGTCTCTTCTCTATTCCATCCTATACTCTAAGTTTATCCTCCTCAGGTCTCTCACTAAATGGAACACAGAAGGAGTTATTTACTGAAAATCTAGTTTACTTTACTCTGGTTTTCCTTCAAAAACAACTGAATATAAATAGGGTAACAGTGTTTTGTTTTGTTTTGTTTTGTTTTTGTCTCTCAGGGATTAGATAAGTATTTTTTTAGCCATCAAAATTCCTAGAATGAGGATTGAAGTTCTTCTATGTGTATTTGAACCTTAGGACACAATATTTAGCTTCCTCATTCTGTTTGCTTGAATTTCAAGGTTTCCAAATAGTGTTCTGGAGGATTGGTTACTTCATATGTACCAAAAATGCTTTTTGAAATATTATGTATTGGCTCGGTGCCTATAGCTCAACCGGCTAAGGTGCCAGCTATGTACACCTAAGGTGGCGGGTTCGAATCCCCAGCCCGGACCCGCCAAACAACAATGACGGCTGCAACCAAAAAATAGCCGGGTGTTGTGGCAGGTGCCTGTGGTCCCAGCTACTTGGGAGGCAGAGGCAAGAGACTCGCTTGAGCCCAGGAGTTGGAGGTTGCTGTGAGC
>CAUYTI010011950.1:0-10934 GCA_963575145.1 Galago senegalensis
TTTTTTTTAAGACGGAGCCTCAAGCTATCCCCCTGGGTAGAGTGCCATGGCATCACGCTCACAGCAACCTCCAACTCCTGGGCTCAAGCGAGTCTCCTGCCTCAGCCTCCCAAGTAGCTGACACTACAGGCACCCACCACAATGCCTGGCCATTTTTTTTTTTTTGGTTGCAGCCATCATTGTTGTTTGGCGGGCCTGGGCTGGGGATTCGAACCCGGCACCTTAGGTGTATGTGGCTGGCACCTTAGCCGCTTGAGCCACAGGCGCTGAGCCTCTCTATCTGCTTTTTTACCTGTGCATCCAACTTTCCCTCCTCACCTGCCTCCCTAACCAATTCTCTCCTCACCTGTCTCCAATTCTTGTCCCATCAAACTTCTGTGATTTCCATCAGCCATCTTCACTTTTCTTCATGTCACGTGCTCCCTCGCCTGTTTTCTCCCTGTCTTTCTCCCTCCCCTGTATCCTCTTCATCTCCATCCTTCCTCATGTGTTCTCCTCTCTCCCTCTCACTGGACCCCATGTCCTACATCACCAGCCCCCTTGTCCTGTACTCCCTATCTGTCTGTCCCCCACCTACCTAGGGCTTTTCTCCTATATTTCCTCACCTGTCACCCTCACTTTTTCCCACCTCTCCTTAGGTGTGGGAGCGCCCTGTGGCCCTGGAGGCTGAGCTGGCCCTGACACTGAAGGTCCTGGAGGCCATAACTGATGAGGCCCTGAGGGACGTCCTAGACCAGCCCCTTCACACACTGCACCACATCCAGTCCCAGCTCCAGGCCTGTGTGAGTGCTCGGGCTCCGGGACCCCCAGTCTGTGGGCTCTGACCAACACACTGTCCCTGTGGCCAGGCCCTGCCTCACACCAATCTTCTCTGCCCACAGGGCTTGGCTCAGCCCACAGCAGGCCCCACGCCCCGGGGCCGCCTCCAGAACTGGCTGCACCGACTCCAGAAGGCCCCAAAGAAGGTGAGTGACTGACTGGGAGAGGGACTGATGTGTGGGCAGCCCCTTGGGAGTTCAGGCACTGGGCAGCCACCAACCCATCCCTTCTTTCCCCTCAGGAGTCCCCTGGCTGCCTGGAAGCCTCCGTCACATTCAACCTCTTCCGCCTTCTCACCCGGGACCTGAAATGTGTTGCTAGTGGACACCTGTGTGTCTGAGAACCTGGACCTACCCCAGCCCATCCAGGACCTCAGACCTTATTTATACACTAAGCCCATCCTGCCTTAAATTATTTCCTTTCATTATTTATGGACCTGAGTCCCTGATATGGACCCAGGGCTACATTTATTTTTCTACTTTTATACAATATGCACAAATTAACAACAAGGAGTTGGAAACTTCTGAGATGAGTGAATCCTTGAGAGTGTGCATGATTGAGTCTGTGATTGACTGTGGATGTCTATGTAGTACAGGCACCATTTGTGACTGGTGTGGGTGTTTGGGTATGCCTGACTTCTGTGACTATGTGTGCATTTGTATCCAAGTGGGTGTCTGCCAGATCCTGAGTCTGGCCGAAGATGCCCAGCTGTGCATATTCACACCCACAAGGGTGCAGTAATGTGTGTTTACTTATGCAGGTGTGCATGTCTCTCTCTCTCTCCCTGTCTGTGTAAACTCCATATCTTTTTGTTCCATGGGTATCTAAAACAGATGAGAGTCTATCTCAAACAAGATGCTTTATTCTGTAATAAGTAATCAGAAAACCCAACTCAAATAGTCAAAACAAAAATGAGTTTAGAACCATACATAACGGAATGTTAGTTGGCAGAGCAGTTCTAGGACTGGTTAGTTAATTCATTTGACAATATCATTGGAGAATCAGGTCCTTTCCATTTCTGTTGGTGGAGTCTTATTCTGGCTACCTCATGGTCCCAAGATGGCAGCCCCAGCTCTGGCTATCACACATTAACAACCTCCAAGTCATAAAAAACCACCCCAAACTTAGTGGAGTAAAACAAAAACTATCTTACCATGCTGGCAGATTCTGTGGGTCACAAATTTGGGCAAGGCCCAGTGTGGATAGCTTGCCTCTGTGGTACAATTGGGGCCTGGATTCTTCTTCCATTCTTCTTAGAAGCAAAGAAAACCTTTCACAGAAACTCCTTATCAGATGTGCATGCTTATTTCATTGGCTAGAATTTAGTCATGCACCCAAATCTACAACCAAACACTGACAAGGAAGACTGAATTACAAATATAGTCTTAGACTAATCAAGATTTACCCCTGAGGAGCCCTTTCCCTGAACACATGCCCCACGGAGAGTGGACACCTGAACAACGTGGAGCAGTAGAAGAGAGAGGTGGGAGATGGACCTAGGAATACCAGGCCTAAAATGGTACATGGAGTTTCCAGAGTTGTAAATCTCTTGCAGGACCCATGTCCAGTGAGTTTCCAGTGCTAGCACTGTTTCTGCTGTTAAATTTTTTTTTTTTTGGTTTTTTATTTTATTTATTTATTTTTGGTTTATTTTATTTTATTTTATTTTTGGTTTTTTTATTTTATTTCATTGCTTATTTTTTCTTTTCTTTTCTTTTTTTTGTCGAGACAGAGTCCCACCCTGTGCCCCTGAGCAGAGTGCAGCGGCTTGGTAGTTCACTGCAACCTCTGACACCAGGCTTGTGGGCATCCCGCTGCCTCAGCCTCCGGAAGCCGCTGGGATTACAGGTGCTCGCCTCAGCGCCCGGCTGGGTTTTTCCATTTTTTTCATGAGTCGGGGGTCTCACTTTCGCTCAGGCGAGTCTCGAACTCCTGAGCTCCAGCGATTCTCCCTTCTCAGCCTCCCACAGTGCTGGGATTACAGGTGTGAGCCACCGCGCCCGGCTAAATAATTTTATTTTATTTTATTTTATTTTGAGCCAGAGGCTCACTGTGTGGCCCTCAGTAGAGTGCCACAGTATCACAGCTCACAGCAACCTCAAACCCTTGGGTTTAAGTGAATCTCTTGCCTCAGCCTCCAGAGTAGCTGGGACTACAGGCGCCCACCACAACACCCAGCTGTTTTTTTTTTTTTTTTATTGTAGTTGTTGTTGTTTGGCAGGCCCAGGACGAGTTTGAACCCACCAGCCCCAGTGTATATCGCTGGCACCTTAGCCACTGAGCTACAGGTGCTGAGCCTTCAAATAATTTTAGATGTTTTTCTTATACAGAACATAATTAAATCATCACTTTCTCATTTACCTCTAAAGAAGAAATATATCCCAGATTTCAGATAAAAAGGTAGACAGATACATGAAAAAAATGCTTCTTAAAGAGAAATGTATGAAGTTAAAGAAGAAACAAAATCCCAGAAATTGCCTCCATTCCAAGAGCAACCAATAGTAGCTTAGGTTAGTTATAAGTTACTATCCATTTTAAGAATGGTTTAAGTTTTATAAATGGTTGAGGCTTTTGTTAATTAAATACTAAATGTATTTAAATGAGAAAGTATTTTTCTTTGGATGATGCTACATTATGAATACAAATAAAATAATACTAAGAAATTTAAACTTAATTGTTTTTATGCCTCTGGGTGCCTCTTTTCACTTAAAGCTTTTCTTGCTCTCCCTCTAAGGTCACTACAGTGTATTGTCCTGCTGACAAATCCATATATTTAGTTAAATGAGCTATTTATAACAGTTTGATAAGAGCTTTAGTCTTTATAAAAATACAAAATAAAATTTGCTTTTATTTTATACATTGAGAGTTTCAGTAGAGCTTGGTCTTTAGCAGACTATTTACTTCCTTGAAAAATACTTCTAATGATCCGAAACTTCAAAAAACCCCTTGATGCACCAGCTGCCACCAGGAATAAGGCACACAAACATGTCAAAGAGTCACTCGCAAATTCACCCACCCAAAATGAATGGACAAAATCTTCAGTAACAAAACAGAATGTCAAAATACACTACTAACATGAACAGTAACACCGCACACCAGTCTCTACTTCATAGCACACTTTTAAGCCATTCACGAAATTAATTTTTCAACTTTTACCAGTGTGCACCCCGTCCCTCCTATCTGACATGATTTCATCTACTGTTCTGACAAAACTCTTTCCAGCTTCTAAGACTCAGCCAGTGTGTGAAGTCCTCCTCTAGTCTAGCTCTTTCCTCAGGTAAACTATCATCTCCTTCCTTGGGGCTGCCTTTCTACTTTACTGGTTTCTCTACTCCACATTTCCCACCTGAAATTCAAGTTACTTCTTTCCATGTTTATCCCATCTGCTCACAGCCTATAGGGCATAATCTTTCAAAACATCTTAGTACAAACCCTCTTTATCTATTTCATTAAAAAATTATTGGCACTGGGGTAAAAGATGTAAACATTAAGGTGTCAAGGATGGCTTTGCTGGAGGTCATGCCTGACCTGAGACTTAACAAGTGAGATGAGCCGGATTACAAAAAAATTTAGAGGCCAAACTGGGCACGGTGGCTCATGCATGTAATCCCAGCACTCTGGGAGGCTGAGGCGAGTGGATAGTTTGAACTCACAACTTCAAGACCAGCCTGCGTAAAAAAGCAAGACACCTCCCTCCCCCCCCAATCTGTAGCAGCCCATATAGCTTATGGCTAGGAGCGAGAGTTATAAGAAATACCTGTAATGGAACACCTTGGTGGAAGGGGCATGGAGAGAGATTTAGCTCTGCTAACAAGCATGAGAGAGCTTGCGAGATGAGAGCATTGGCGAATTGGCAGTCTCTACACCTGTGGTGGTGAGAGACAGATCAGCCTTAAATTAGGCTGGAGGAGAAGGCAGTCAGGGGCATGCGTATACTATCACAGACACGCTTACTCTGTCTCCTCTCCTGCCTGTGGACCACCAGGCGTCTCTCTGCCCAAGATTACGAAGCTCTACTAAAGACTAAGATCTATCTTTCTAAGAAGACTGCTTTACTCTAAGATACTCTCTCTCTCTCCAGCTAAAGTAGATAGCCCTCAGGCAACCAAGAGAAACTGTTCCTGAGCATGGTAGCTTAGCGGTCCGCATCCGGAACCTTACCCAAGCCGGCCTGACAAGTGGTGTCAGAAGCAGATCCTGACACCCGTCTCTACTGCTGATAGAAAAAGTGAGGCAAGAGGATTGCTTGAGCCCAAGAGTTGGAGGTTGCTGTGAGCTATGATGCCATAGCACTGCTGAGGGCAACAAAGTGAGACTCCGTCTTAAAAAAAAAGAAAATATAGGCTCGGCGCCTGTGGCTCAAGCCACTAAGGTGCCAGCCACATACACCTAAGGTGGCGGGTTCGAATCCAGCCCCAGCCGCCAAACAACAATGACGGCTGCAACCCAAAAATGGCCAGGCATTGTGGCCGGCGCCTGTAGTCCCAGCTACTTGGGAGGCTGAGGCAGGAGACTCACTTGAGCCCAGGAGTTGGAGGTTGCTGTGAGCATGATGCCACGGCACTCTACCCATGGGAATAGCCTGAGGCTCCATCTCAAAAAAAAAAAAAGAAAATATATTCACAAAATATTAACATATGTGCATGTTTCAATAGGAACTAACTTCAAAATAGGACTCTACATTGCATTCCCTTCCAAAAATAAGAACATTTTTAGAAAATACGATATACCTGCTATTATATTTGCAGCATTAAACATTTAAAATATTTCTAATTATAGAAATTTTTAGTGATACAGTTTTATACTGGTCATGATAAACTTTGGAGCATCTCATATTGATTATAAACAGAATATTATTGAAACTACTTTGTTTAGGTAAACAAGAGCTTAGGAAAATCTTAATAGATTTTGGATAAAATTTTACTGATAGAAAAAGTAGTTGAATAAAATATCACAATATTTGAAAAAAAAACTCGTCTTTATGTTATGTTTAAATACACGCATACAGAGCAATGCCTGTGACTCAGTGAGTCGGGCGCCAGCTCCATATACCGGGGATGGTGGGTTCAAACCCGGCCCTGGCCAAACTGCAACAAAAACTAGCCAAGTGTTGTGGTGGGTGCCTGCAGTCACAAGTCTCTCCTACTTGGGAGGCTGAGGCAAGAGAATCACCTAAGCCCAAAAGCTGGAGGTTGCTGTAAGCTGTGACACCACGGCACTCTACCAAAGGTGACAAAGTGAGACTCTTGTCTCTTAAAAAAAATAAATAAATACAAGCATACAAATATTACATATGTATAGTATGCAACTCTTTCTCAGTTAGAAAATAACTTCAAGAACCATAGCAAGCATTACTATAAAGGGAAGAATAAGAACATCTGTATTTGAAGCATATTCCACAGTGTGCCAGGCAGTTATCTGCACATTTTCTGTTCCGCACATTATAATAATCAAAATACAATTGATGATCACACGGTTACCCAATGTCCTTCTTCCTGGTCTTTCCAGGTTGTTCAGAGTGAAATGATGAACAGCTGTGACACTTGTTCTCTCTGCCCCAAATGTCCTCTTTCTGTGCTTCCACGTGGCAGCTCCTTGTCATCCTTCAGCTGGCAACGTGGATGTCACCCTCAGAAAAGGCTCTGACTGCAGAATTCCACTCCCAGTTCCTCCCCCATCCTAGCTAAGATCTTTCTCAATATTCTCAAAACTAATGCTTTATTTTCTTCATAGAAGCACCAAGAGTGAGTTAGAGATGTTGGTGGTTCACTTGTTTTTCTGCTTATCCTATTGCTGCATAAGCCCTCATCTTGGATATGTGTGTCTAACTCCTTAGCACATAGTTGGTTCTCAATATCAAAAATTTATTCAAGATCAACACAAGTAAAATCCCATCATGATGCTCTGAAGTAAAAACATCTCCATATTCTTATGGGAAATCTCTCGTAATAGTCTGCTGAACCTTAGCATACCCTAGTTAAAAATCCCCATGCCCATTCTAACTTTCCCAACCTTCCCACTCATTCCCTGACATCACTACCTTCAACTCTGAGAAAACTGCTCCCAGTGCTAATTACGTCATTAAACAACACTGGAATTATTTTGTCGTCATTGGTACACATATTTTCCAGAGTACAGAATGTTTTCACATTTCTTCCACATCTGTTCATTATACACACCTCAGAGGTGGATATTTACGAAGGAAGTCACAGACATTCAAACAGGTTAAATAACTTTTCCAAGTTTAATCGCAGGTGGCTTCCACCTGATCCTGGTACTGCTGTACAGCCAGAGCTGCTAAGAGGTCAGAACCTTCCCATCCCTTTCCCATTTTCACTTCAGACAACATTGTCACTGCATACTTGGGTTACTGGAAGCATGACTGCCACAGGGGTACTCATTGTATTCTATTTTGAGACAGAGTCTTACTATGTCGCCCTTGGTAGAGTGCTGTGGTGTCACAGCTCACAGCAACCTCAAATTCTTGGGCTTAAGCGATTCTCTTGCCTCAGCCTCCCAAGTAGCTGGGACTATAGGTACCCACAACAACGCCTGGCTATTTTTTTGTTGTAGTTGTCATTGTTGTCTGGCAGGCCCGGGCCAGGCTCGAACCCACCAGCTCCACGGTGTATGTGGCTGGCGCCCTACTCACTGAGCTACAGGCACTGAGCCATTGTGTTCTGTTTTGGAAAAGGACTTCTACTTATTATTAAAGCGCCCCTCAACAAAACTGTTGCTATTATAGTTACACATATTGACTATTTCCCACAATTTTCCTTCTCCTATAATGCTCATTGCAGATCTATGCTAGACAATTCAAATATATCAACACTTTGAAGTCCCAGGCACTATCGTTTCAAGTTCCAAGTTACAAATAGCTTCAGTCCAAACTGCTTCTCTCCAAATCTTATTAGGACTTTTATACATTTCTATTTACCATAGAATCATACATTTGGACTGAAATAACTCTAGTTTTTTTCATCAAGTTAACATCAGAAGCGAAACTGATTCCTTGTGACCTAGGCCTGACTCCTCCGTGCTCTCCTGTGCTGGCTTCTATAATGAATCCTGAAATGAGCGGAATGGTACTATGCTGCAGAACCATTCTTAACACATACTCAGTTTAGAATTACGGGATGAAAATGTGAGAAAATACTTCCTATGACCATATGCACAGGTGATAAAATCAAAGAATCCCCTTTATGTGTAACATTGCTCAATGCTTATATTTAATAACAAGAGACAACACCTCCCAATGCCAGCTTGATTCAACATCTTCCTCTTATCTTGAGCCTAATGTGGACATTACATCTATAAAGTGTTATTCACAGATGTATTAACTTATCATTGTGAATTTCAAAGACATATGTAAGTCTATCTCCACTCATGACTATTTCAATAAAATAAAAGTGATAGCAAAAAATTTCAGAATGTTGAAGCAGTTTCAGGAAGATGAATTTTGTAGTATAAAGAAAGATAGCAAAAGAGAAATAGTTAAAAGAAGTGTATATTATATCTGGATCTACCCACCAACAGGTTTTTTCATACAGCATTTAAGCATTGAAAATTTTTCAGTGATATTCCCAAACTTACCACCTCTGTTATTTTTGTACACAAAAATAAAATTGTCATTACTTGTTTGCTATTGTGGAGCCCTTTCTGTAAATACCAACACCAGTTTCTTTTCTTCTAATTGCTGACTCTCTCGCTCTCTATTAAAAAACCTTCAGAAAATGTATTTACTCACTAATATACCTACTCAGTAAGACTACAAATGGTTACTGTGTTTAACCACACATACTATCCTGGGAGGGTCTGAAAATAGGAATAGAGGACAGATTCCATCTTATGTTCAAAACACAGTAAAGCTCTACAGTAGACCACCTCTGCACACTGACCACCTCCTTGAGTCGACTTAATTTTCCTAGACTGAACCCCTAAGGCCTCCTTTTTTATGTTGACCACCTCTGCACATTGAAAAATTTGTTTATAGTCCTTTGGGTGGTCAACATATGTGAAACATATGAAAACAAATAAGAAATGTAAAATTATGAGTTCTACAGGTATAGTAAATAAAGTACAGTGAGGTCACAAAAGAGAGAAGAATCAGTTCTGCCTGGGAAGCTCAGGAAACGTGGCAAAGATAAGGGCATATTTTGAAAATCAAAGCATACAGTGAGAGCATAAAGGGTTTCTAGACAGGGGAGTGTGACCGAAAGGATGAGGCACAAAACCCATGGAAAATGAGGTCTACAAAAGTCATGTGGTCGAACTGTGACTTGGTTATAAGGAATTAGACAAAGGCACACAGTGGGAAAATCAAGCCAAATCCCAGGAGACATGTGTCATGACAGGATGTGAACTTTCCCCTCATGTGACAGGGTCCACTCAATATCAGGTGATTTATATCATAAGTAGCTGCTAGGAAGGTCACCTTGGTAGTAACATAAAGATAAATTAATGTAGGGATGGCAAACCAGAAAAAAAGCATTGCAAAATCATAGGTCAGAAAGTGAATGATAATAATAAGGTCTGGTGAGCAGGTAGAAAGGATGAACTTGATGAGTAACTGGATTGCTGATTTGAGCCAGGTCTTGTCCCAGTTCAGTGTTTCAGTGCTACTTCTGTTACACCAGAAGCGAGTGGAAAGAAACACCAGCACACTGAATCCAAATTACGCAAGGGTCTTTTATTGATCAGCAGGGCCAAAAGTGCCTCATACCTCAAAGTCTCTCCTGGAAGCAGGGGTGGAAACCTTTTATAAGGGGCTTTAGGTGGGGGAGAGGGAGTCCTTGATGCAAACCAAATTGATAAGAGCCACCACCTGGTAAGGGGAGTCCTCACAAGAGGAAGCTGAGGTTTTGCAATTATTACTAGCCTCTTTCAGCTGAGCTTCCTGTCTTAAAGGGAGAGTGTTGAAAGCCCTTAGCAAGATGGAGTTAGGGCATAACACTTCCTAGGTGTTATTTACTAGGATGGGAAAAACAGATGACAGAGCTGGTCACAGAGAATCAGGGCAGAGTCAGGAAAGGGTCAAGGACAGCATCTTCAGTTTGGAGCAGATCAGATTTGAGGTATCCAGGAGACATAGAAGCTAGGCCTGGATAAATATTTTTGAACTAGTAATAGATGACCTTACTCAGAAAAAGCATATAGTGTAAAGAACGTATTTATAAGATACTGAACTGGTAAAATTAAATAATGCAAATCACAAGAAGAGTACAAGTCTTTGAAATCCAATTTTTCAATTTTATATTTTAACATTTCTCAAGTATATAATATATATTTTATTAATATATGAAGATATTTATTTCTGGATGTTACTGTAATGTGCATTTTTTTTTTTTTGAGACACAGTCTCATTTTGTCACCCTCAGTAGAGTGCCATGGAGGTCAGGGCTCACAGCAGCCTCAAACTCTCAGGTTCAAGTGATTCTCTTGCCCCAGCCTAAGTAGCTGGGACTACAGGTGCCTGCCACAACACCCAGCTATTTTTAGAGACTGAGTCTTGCTCTTGGTCAGGCTGGTCTGGAACTCCTGAGCTCAGGTGACCCACCTTCCTTGGCCTCCCAGAATGCTGGGATCACAAGCATGAGCCACCACACAAGTCACACACATACATTTCCTTTCAGTTTCTTTCTTTCTTTCTTTCTTTCTTTCTTTCTTTCTTTCTTTCTTTCTTGAGTCTGTCACCCTGGGTAGAATGCCATGAGGTCATAGCTCACAGTACCCTCAAACTCTTGGGTTTGAACAATCCTCTTGCCTCAGCCACCTGAGCAGCTGGGACTACAGCTGAGCATGACAATGCCCAGATGTTCTTTTCTGTTTTTAGTAGAGATGGAGGTCTCACTGTTGCTCAGGCTTGTCTCAAACAGCTGAGCTAAAGGAATCCACCCATTTCGGCCTCCCAGAGTGCTAGGATTATAGGACTGATTGCATGGCCCTTCTTTCACTTTCAATTAAAATTAATTATAAGGGATTCTGGGAAGATGGCCGACTGGTAGCAACCCTGGTCAGAGGCTCCTGAGCAAAGGAAGAAAAACTGGTTGGAAACAGAATCTATGAGGCCAAAGACGGGGAGCTGAGCCCAGAAAGAAGTTCGGCAAGCTATAAAT